>JAFMSR010001460.1:0-27792 GCA_022818135.1 Saxidomus purpurata
ACAGGATCAAATCAATAGAAAAACCATGTGGATGCAATAGAGATGGCATTTTTGTTCAGTACGATTGCCTTGATGAAGTTTAGGTCAAATTTGAATATGGGTCATCTGGGATCAAAAACTAGGTCACCTGGTCAAATCATAGAAAAACACTGTGTATGCAATAGAGGTTGCATTTTTCATTGAATCTTCATGAAACTTAATTAGAATGATTATCTTGATAAAATCCAGATTCATTTTGAATATGGATTATCTGGGGTCAAAAACTAGGTCACGGGGTCAAATAATAGAAAAACTTTGTGTATACAATATAGATTGCATACCATTGTGTATGCAATATATGTTGTATTTTTCATTGAATCTTCATGGAACTTGGTCAGAATGATTATCTTGATTACATATAGATCGAATTTGAATATGGATCAACTGGGGTAAAAAACTAGGCCACCCGGTTGAAAACCTTGTGTATGTCATACAGGTGACATTAATAACCCAATCATCATAAATTGTGTGGATCATCTGGGATTATAAACTTGGTCACCAAGTTAATACCGAGGTAAAACTTGTTGGTACTCTTTTATAGCCAATCATCATGTTAATTGGTCAAAAGGTTTGTCTTATCATGGTCAAATAGAATGTTTGTGTTTATGAGATATAGTTGAGGGTTGAAGTTTCGTCACATACGGTCATAAGTAGGTCTCAGGTGAGCGATACAGGGCCATCATGTCCCTCTTGTTTGAATAATGTTTGGGTAGCTGTGATGTTTGTTTCTTACTTTTCGGTGTTGCTGTAACTAGATGTTTACGTTATAAGATTCTACCTGTACATTTGTGGGGTTTGATATATCTTCATTATTACTCAGGTTAGTAGCATTGTCAGTGAGGTTGTATTCCGAGCATTTTCTGGCACTGTGATTAGATACTGTAGTCTACTATCGAATCACAGTGCCAGGAAATTATACCTTGTCCAGAAATTAAATGACAATAATATTCCATTCAACCAGATAACGCAAATATCTGGTCATAAGAATATTGTATCCATCAACAACTACAGTCACATTATAATTAATCAGAATCTCAGACATCCTTCACTCAAATTCCATAAAACAATCCTGTTCTGTGTAGGGGGGGAGGGGGGGGGGGGGCTACATAATGCTCTTCCACACAATCTAACACAGCAAATGTCAGCAACGATTCCAGATCCAGTCTTCATGTATCTGATGGCTTTCAAGGCATTTTCAGCGCTCCCATACATGGCGGAACGTTTCATGCAAACGTTCATTAAGCTGATGCCTCAACGAAAACAGCTTCACCAAGATACAAGCGCTTAAAATGCATCGACAGTGACAGTGTTGTCGAGTAAAATTCAAATTCTATTACATGTAAATTTTCGCTTTCTTAGAATTTCTTCAAACTTGGCATTTTTACTGTGAATCAAGTTTGAAACGGAAAGCTTAAATAATAGTCACCGGCCTTGGTTTAGAATAATCTACACTTGAACACATTATTTCGTTGTATTTTTCGGCGCAGCCGTAAATTAAGGTATTGGGGGTCTAATGGACACTATTCCAACACATATTACAGTAGTGTGCAAAATTTGAAGACATTTCACCGTTTAATTAAAAAAATAATCTTTTTTGTTGCCCTATCCCCACTTAAGAAATACTGGCCATATTTAAAAGTGCCCTTAGGTTAAAATAGGTATGTTTGCAAGTATTTATTTACATTTTTTGTTTGTTCTAGGTTTCAAAAAGTATTACTACAAAACATGTATTACAAGAGCGTAGCAAAAGATTCGGCGTAGGGCATTACTACTGATTATGGAACTTTTATTAGTAGTATATGAAATGAAAGAAAAAATTAAAATGTTTTACCGTCAACTTTTTGAGATATTGAACTTTGAAAAATGATCAATGTCAAAGATTATATTTTCAAGTAATTGTACAGCTTGATAAAATTAAGGAATTTTAAGATACAGTCTTCATATCTAGTAAAATGGCAAATTTTTTCATGTAATTCAATTTAGTTACTGAAAAGAAAAAATAACAAAAACAAAATTGGCTCCTATGGGGATTGAACCCAGGACCTCTTAATCTCAAAGCGGACGCTCTAACCACTGCGCCACAGTACAAAAGAGGTACAACTATTAAATCCAAAGTATTCCAAATAGTCATTAAAAAGAAAGACGTCATTACAACCCAAATACCTTAAGCTCGTTTTTGACCAGAAGTATGTAACCTTTCAACCGCCAATGAAGTAGAATGTATAACATTTTTTGAATTGAGTATTTTCTCTGTAAGGCACCTTTTAATTTGACAATACCGACATGAGAAAGGTCAATAAAATACTCTTGCGTTTTCAGTCTTCCTTGAATAGTTTTTGTCGAGCCGCTTTCGAAAGCTCGAAAATGGCGGTTCGGTGTATGTGCGTGCGTACGTCCGTGCGTGCGTCTGTGCGTGCGTGCGTCCGAGTTTAGTTTTTTCCGGGCTGTAACTTATCCATGGTTCAAGGGATTCTGAAATAACTTGGCACAAATGTTCACCATCATGAGACGGAGTGTCATGCGCAAGAACCAGGTCCCTAGGTCTAAGGTCAAGGTTACACTTAGAGGTTAAAGGTCAAATTCAAGAATGACTTTGTCCGGAGCATATCTTCTTCATGTATGGAGGGATTTTGATGTCACTTGGTACAAAAGTTAACCACCATGAGACGGAGTGTCATGCGCAAGAACCAGGTATTTAGTTTCAAGGTCAAGGTCACACTTAGAGGTCAGAGGTCAGATACAAGAATAATTCAAGAATGACTTTGTCCGGAGCACATGCATGGATTTGATGTTACTTGGCACAAATGTTCACCACCATGAGACGGAGTTTCATGCACAAGCACCAGGGCCCTATGTCTAAGGTCAAGGTCACGCTTAGAGGTTAACTGAGCTACCCTTGTTTTTAGAATTAATTCCCTTTGTTGTTACTATAAATAGCTTATATTGTAACTTTTTTATTACTGGCCGTAGAGAAAAATCGAGACCACTTTTCTGTGGTACAACATGCATGTTACATCCGATATGAAGGTGTATTTATTTTCCTGATCCACATGTCACAGTACATATTCAATCATAATTGGGTAGAATATAGGTAAGCAGCTGGTTAGCTCAGTCGGGAGAGCATTCGGTTTGACCTTTCTGTAAACGAAGTGTTATGGGTTCGCGTCCCGGTCAAGGTGCAACCTTCTCTTACTCTATGACATTTGGCGCCTTCTGAGTGAATACAAATTAAAGATAATTCTTGTCTAATTTTAAGGACAGGCAATATTTCATAACAATGGCATTAAAGCCTTAATGGCCTTAAAATATAATATATATGATGCAGTTATACACACAACAAAAAAAATATTCAAAACCAAAAAAAAAAATTCTAAAAAAAAAAAAATTTTTTTTAAAAAAAAATATTAAAAAAAAAAAAAAATTTTCTTCTTTTAAAAAAAAAAAAAAAAAAAAAAACTCCTTTTTTTTTTTTTTTTTTTTTTTTAAAAAAAAAAAAAAAAAAAAAAAAAAAAAAAAATTTTTTTTTAATTTTATAAAAAAAAAATTTTTTTTTTTTTTTTTTTTTAAAAAAAAAAAAAAAAAAAAAAAATAATAAAAATTAATAATTAAAAAAAAAAAAAAAAAAAAAAAAAAAAAAAAAAAAAAAAAAAAAAAAAAAATTTTTTAAAAAAAAAAAAAAAAAAAAAAAAAAAAAAAAAAAAACCCCCCCTCCCTTTTTTTTTTTTTTTTAAACCCCCCCCCCCAAAAAAAAAAAAAAAAAAAAATTTTTAAATTTTTTTTAAAAAAAAAAAAAAAAAAAAAAAAATTTTTTTAAAAAAAAATTTTTTTTTCTCTTTTTTTTTTCCCCCCCCCCATCCCCCAAAATTTTTAAAAAAAAAAAAAAAAAAAAAAAACACAAAAAAACACAACACCCCCCCAAAAAAACCAAAAAAAAAAAAAAAACCCCCCCCCCCCCAAAAAAAAAAAAAAATTTTATCCCCCCCCCCCCCCCCCTTTTTTTTTCCCCCCCCCCCCCAGCAATATAGGACCGTTTGTACAAGACATTACAATTTAACATAGGTATTTTTTTAGAAAATATTTCATAATTCCATGTCAGTAGCAAGGTCGTGGTTAGGGTCAGCTTCGAAGTTCCACACCATACTTTTACAACTGTATGTAGTGTGAAATAACAGTACTCCCAGAAATCATATTGAAGATTTTTCCTTACCTTTTCATGAAGTGTAAAAAAACAAACGTTATTGTTATACGTTATAGAACTGAATAATATGCATGTTAAAATGCATGTGTTTGCTTTGATTTTGTGTTGAAAAGTAAGACATAAATTTACAGATTACCATGGTAACTACATTTCTCCGCAAAATATGTTAGATTTCCTAAATTCCTTCTGCTGGATAAAGTTAAGCAACTAGGTGACAAAGAATCGTATGGTGGCAGTTCCGGGCACTCTCATGGCTATTATTTCTTAAGATATTTACCTTAAGAACGTTAACTAGATAACCAGATAGTTATCGCAATAATCATGAGATTAACACTAATTAATTCGCGAACCAGGAGTTGTCATCTTACAGCAGAAATATGCCACAATAGATGTAACAAATCATAAATTTACCTGGATGTAACGGACCAAACGCACTGCGCCTCTGGGTAATAGGTATTGTGAACATTGTATCAAAATAATTCCTTTGATCCGTAAATTGTTTCATGTTTTGAGTCATATTATACAAAAGACTTAAATGAAAACCTTGAAGAAAAATGTCATTATTATTAAAACAACCCTTTTTTCAGGAGTCCTACATTTTTTTTCTTTTGTCCAATCAAGTATACTTCCACACCCGCATTTAGTAATGGATGCTATTTACATTGCTTGAATTACAGAAGGTACGGAAGCGCATAATGGTCGCCAGTTGCTAGATATTTATGTAGATTTGATGCGATAATATCGCTTCATGTTTGAAATCTTATGAAGAAAATGCAAGATAATAATAGAAATAATTGCATGGTAGTTGTAGCATTCTTGCTAAAGAATCAGCGAGAAAAATAATTTTGAACGGTGTAGTTTTTTAATGAAATATTTATCTTGCTTGTGTAAGATAATTTATGACTAAAGAGGAGTTAATATCTAGCTCCAACATCAGTGGGACTAGAGTAGATAAGTGTAGAAAATGTTCCCCTTTTAGCTCACCAGAGCACGAAATGCTCTAAGGTGAGCTTTTGTGATCACCCGATGTCTGTCTATTTGTCTGTTCGTCCGTCCGTCACACTGTCTGTCCACACTTACCTTGGTCAGATTGTTTGTATTGATGATTGAAACCGGGTCACGCGGGATCCGTATGTCAAATAATAGAAAAAAAATTGTGAATTTTGTGAAGCCACTTTTTGTACCCAATCATAATTCAAATTAGTCAGAATGTTGTCTTAATGAAATCTAGGTCAAAATGGTTACGTGGGATCAAAACCTATGAAATTGGGTCTCGTGGGGTAAAAAACTTCTAGTCAGGTCGAATCGTAAAAAAACCTACGAACGCTCTAGAAGCCATATTTGACACACAGGCATCAGTCATCTTGAAAATAAGTCAGAGTGCTTGTCTTGATGAACTTTAGTCAAGATCGAAACTGCGTCACATGGGGTCAAAAGTTAGGTCAGCAGATACATTGTTTTTGAAGCTACAATGAAATTTGGACTGCGTGTATATTTTTGCAAGCAGATTTAAAATTTGTCCTCGGCTGACCTCGATCATAACCTATTTACCTACTCCTTGCCTTTTGGAGCGATAGTGCTCAGTTGAGCGATATAGGGCCATCTTAGCCCTATGATGATGTTCGCGTTAAGCTTGGCGCGAGAAAACAACAATTAATTTGATTTGCCAGACAATATGTGTCGGTTTCCTGAAAACATCTCTTTAGTATTTGTGTTAGTAAGATATAATATTGTGATTGTTTTTTGACGGCGAACGTGTTACGGAAACAAAGCACTTTGCTGTTAAGCAGTTGTGTTATTTTTTGACGGAATAACGCACAACTTGTTAATAATATCAAGCAAAGTGAAGATATTGTCACACACATGTCTAGTTGACATAAACAGTAACTAGCGACCATTATACGCTTCCGTAAGAAGGCAAAATCAGTTCATAGCTGGTTAGAGGAGAAATGTTATTCTCAATAATTTCTGGGAACATTTTACCACTATCGCCAATTCGCTTATGGATACTTTGATTTTCAAATATAGATGCACATAGGGAAGCATGAAAGGGCACGAACTATTTAGTTATCTGTTTTTGGAGAATAGTGAGGATAGGCTACCGAGTAATACTTTAATACCACATTGGTTTGATACAGAACGAAAATGCTATTTACAGTTTATCGTTAAATATCTATTGAATTTAGAGTATATAGTTACCACCATTTTTAACATATCCCAAGCAAAAATAAGAACCATTTAAATCAATAACATGATAAATGGCTAAAATATAGATAGAATGGATAAACTATGAGAAGAAGACATCAAACTGCAGGCATGAAAATCTTAAAACCTAAGGTACGGAAGCGTATAATGGTCGACAGTTACTGTTTATATCAACTAGACATGTGTGTGGTAATATGTTGACTTTGCTTGATAATATTTTGCAATTGTGCGTTATGTCATGATAAAATAAAACAATTGATTAAAAACAGAGCTGTTTGTTTTCGTAACACGTTAGACGTCAAAAAGCAATCACAATATAATATCTTGCTAAAACTATTACTAAACAAACTTTTTCCCGAATACGACACATATTATTTGGCAAATCAAGTTCTTATCTGACGTATATTTCTCGCGCAACCGAAAACAATCATTTACTCTACAGCCCTCGGCTATAATGAATTACAAGAGGGCCAAGATGGTCCTATATCGCTATCCTGTCCCAAAGACAAAATGTAAGTCTAAAATCATGATCAATGCCAACCGCTGACAATTTTTAAAATCTTTTTGCGAAACGGTAAACACATTCCAAACGTAGGTTTAAAATTAATGTACAAAGTGACCTAACTTTTGACCAGATGTTACGCAGTTTCGGTCTTGACTAAAGTTCACCAAGACAAACTTTCTTTCAATATGACTGATGCCGGTGTGTCAAATGTGGCATCAAGAGTTCGTAGGTGTTTCTGTTATTTTACCTGGTGTCCTACTTTTTGACCCCACGAATCCCAGTTTAAAACTAAACATAGAGTTCATCAAAACAAACATTATGATTAATTTTCAAGATAATTTGATTCAAAATGTAAATTCTAGAATGTTGATGTTCTATGAGTTCACCTTGTGATCTAGATTTTATGATGTGACCAAATTTCAAACTTGACATAGCATTTATCAAGACATCCAGGGTGATTGGGTGCAAATTTGGCTTCTGGAGTTATCACGAGGTTTTTCTATTTTTTTACCTGGTGTCCTAGGTTTTGATCACACGTAATATAGTTTCTTTCTTGTCCTATATTTTATTGAGACAAACATTCTAACCAATTGTACGGTTTGGTTGGGTACAAATGTGGTTTCTACAATATTTGGAATATTTTTTATTATTTGACATGGTCTATGATTTGACCCCGCGTGACCTGGTTTCAACTTTTGGTCGAGAGATCATCAAGTAAAATATTCTAATCATTTTTCATGACGATTGCTCTTATAGAATGCTCAGACGGTAAGTGTGGACAGATAAAACAGACAGACAGACAGGCAAGCAGGCTAGGGTGAGCTCAAAACAGAACATTTACACCAGCTATCTACTCTAGTTTCACCGATGTCGGAGCTAAATATTAACTCATTTTCAGTAATAAATTATCTTACACAAGCAAGATAAATCTTTCATGCAATAACTTTACCGTTCAAAATGATTTTACTTGCTGATTCTTAAGGAACGAATGCTACAATTATCATGCAATATTTCTATTACTATCTTGCATTTTCCCGTAAGATTTCAAACATGATGCGATATTTTCGCATCAAATCTACATAAATATCTAGCCACTGGCGACCATTATACGCTTCCGTACTAAGGGATTATATTAGTTGTAGCAGTATTCAGTCACGCAACTGATCCTTTTTACGCCAAGTTTAAAATTGGAAAGCCCGTATTTATATCCAGGAACCATTTTTTTTATTATTCAAAAGGTAGGCCTGATGTCTTCACATCAATTAAGAAACTTAAGATAATATTCTCGTAATTACGAAAGCAACGAATAAGATGTATAAATATGATATCAACTAACATGGGGCGAATCACATACCATATAATAATAATCAGTACGTCACGAAAATTGGAAGAAACAACAACCGAGTCAATCGTATCTGCTCGGCAAACACATATAAAATCACAGAGGTGTTCCGATTGCAGCGCACTGACGAGGTGTTCCGATTGCATCGCACTGAGTCATTTTCGACATCCCTTCTTTGAACTAACTTTATCGAATTTATCGGTCTCTATCTATAATCTAGTTGTTGTTTTCACAAAATGATAATATCATATTTAAATAGTCTCGTTTAAGTCATGAAGGACTTAAAACCATAAATTGCATTATCGAATTTTATTCATTCATGTAGCATAATACACTATTTATTCAATTCTGTTCTGAAAACTAACGCTTGTTTTGCACACAAAAAAACGTATGTCTCCCACCACTTAACACTATATGATAGACAGCTATGTGTGTCATGAATTACAAATAATACGAAATGTAATTTCACATGGCCTTCAAGAAAAAAGAAAGAAAAACTATTGTATGGCCTTAATAAATTTCGCTAAGAATCACTGAACCGGAGAATGCCGACTATATGCATAACTAGGGTTGACACTGATCATTCATGTGAAGTTTGGTTGAAATCCCTCAAACGGTGTAAGAGGAGTTGCGCTGACATACTTCGGATTAGGGTTAGGGTCAGCGTAAAAGGCCAATAACTCTGCTAAGAATCATTGAAACGGAAAATGCCGACGATAAAAACAGTTACACTTGGTACCAAACATTTCTACTAAGTTTCACTAAAATCCATCAAGGCTTACTAAAATACATCTAGGCGTGTAGGAGGAGATGCGCGGACAAACTTTTGTGACAGACTAACAGCCAGACGGCACCAACTCAATATGTCTCCCTCCACTAGGTGGGAGACATAACAATCTGTACTTATTGGATGTTACAGCTGATGTAGATCTATTGTGAAGTAATAAGTTTATTTAGTTTATTGTACGGTCGGTTAAAAAGCTCTTACTTGCTTATAGTCTTACCGAAATGAACTAAATCTTATCTGATCTTATTTCATCTTAAGAACAACATGCTTGTAGTTTATCGTTTTCGATTCGAAATTTGGAAGTTTACATATGAACTTGAATGGAAAACATCATACAGAACAACCGACTAAAACTAGACCTATCACTAAATGTGATTAATGCCCCTGAAAGACTGCTTTATAAACTGAGGAAGTTCGTAGTAACAGAATACCTTGCAAAACAAAACTAAAATAGAGATCATTTAGGATGTCATGAAAAATCGACCGCACCAATACATTTATTTAATTAATATTCTCCTGTCCCGGGTAGTTTGTAAGCCGTTCGGCACTTCTATCTGTGAGACGTTTAGAGAAAACGCGCCATTCTGGTGCATACGTCAAGTAAAATAGAGATATTGTTCATGGCAATAATTCTGTAATTTGTCAAATAGAGTTATGGTTCTTGTACACTGCACTTCCTCTCATTGTGCTGGACCATTGTATGAAGTTGTATTTAATTCCAACCAGTAGTTTGCGAATTATGCTCCGGACAAGGAAAAGTAACAAAGGACAATAACACTGTAATTTGCAAGATAGAGTTATGGTTCTTGTACACTGCACTTCCTCTCATTGTGCTTGACTATTGTATGAAGTTGTATTAAATTCCAACTAGTACTATTCAAGTTATGTTCTGGACATGGAAAAGTAACAAAGGGCAATAACTCTGTAATGAGTCAAGATGGTGTTATGGATCTTGTGCACTGCACTTCTCCTCATTGTGCTTGACCATTGTATGAAGTTGTATTGCATTCCAACCAGTAGTTTTCGAATTATGCTCCGGACAAGGAAAAGTAACAAAGGGCATTAACTATGTAATAAGTACAGTTATGGTTCCTGTGCACTTCCTCTCATGAACTTGACCATTTGTGAAGTTGTATTGAATTCCAACCAGTATTTTTCAAGTTATGCTCCTGACAAGGAAAAGTAAAAATGGGCAATAACTCTGTATCTACTAAAGAAAAAGTTATGGTTCTCGAACACTGCACTTCCTCATATTGTGCTTGACCAATGCTTGAAGTTGTCTTGAATTCCAACCAGTAGTTTTCAAGTTATGCTCTGGACACGGAAAAGTAACAAAGGGCAATAACTCTGAAATAATTCAAGACGGCGTTATAGTTCTTTTCCACTGCACCTCCTCTCATTATGCTTGACCATTGTATGAAGTTGTATTGAATTCCAACCAGTAGTTTTCGAATTATGCTCCAGACAAAGAAAATAACAAAGGGCAATAACTATGTAATGAGTCAAGATAGAGATATGGTTCATGTGCACTGCACGTCCTCTCAATGTGCTTGACCATTGTATGAAGTTGTATTGAATTCAAACTAGTAATTTTCAAGTAATGCTCCAGACAAGGAAAAGTAACAAAGGGCAATAACTCTGTAATGTGTCAAGATAGAGTTATGGTTCTTGTACACTGCACTTCCTCTCATTATGCTAGACCGTTGTATGAAGTTGTATTGAATTCCAACAAGAAATTTTCAAGTTATGTTCTGGACAAGGAAAACTAACAAAGGGTAATAACTCTGTAATTAGTCATGATGGAGTTAAGGTTCTTGTGCACTGCACTTCCTCTCAATGTGCTTGACCATTGTATGAAGTTGTATTGAATTCCAATCAGTAGTTTTCAAGTTATCCTCCGGACAAGGAAAATGCAACTTTGTTTCGGGGTTATAATGAAATTCATTTCATATTACAGAAGTGTCTCATCTCAGATCATTTATTACACAAACATATTAACAGTTCAGTTATCTTGATAATACCAATAACCAAACTACAACATTTTCCCAGTAGTGCTATGTCGATAATAGGATCAATACTTATTATGTTGGAGTTGTTTTATTTACAAAATATACATATTTAATCAAAAATACATTTCTGAATTATTTCATCAGTTGATGACGTTTCCTTTGGCATATTTACAGACATCAAGTACTTTCTCCTACAACACGTATTCATAGTCTTGACCTGTATCGCCAATACATGAAGGACCTGTAAACAAAACAATATATACTAAACGAAACTTCTAACGCACCTACCACCTTTTCCCTTCTTTATTTAGTGACATTATGCGCATTTTTTTCAAGTAAAAATCCAGCTGAAAATGGTGTGTGTACAAAAGTGTAGAGGAAATAATAACTTTTAACCCAATACACCAAACTCTTCCCGCTACCAGTATGAAAAAAATAACTTTCAAAATATTGATTTTCTTAATTGACTGGGAGAGTCGATTTAAGAAAAGAACAACTGCATGCAGGAGTTGCTTCCCTTCCACTGCCGAAATCTCTACCAACATCAACAACGACACATTCAACTATCATTTTATCAGTCCGATTTTTTTTTATATCTAAAGCACCAACTTCAAATACTAATGCGGCATAATCATTAGTATTTACTGTTACCTATTGGTTTTATAGTGACCTTAGTATCCAAATGTACGCACGGACAGACGGACGGTGCGATTTTAATATTTCCTCTTTTGGGGCACAAAATGCCTCATTTCAGCACATATAATCAACATAGAGACCTTCTGTAATAAATCGCTGTCCACCCATGACTTGTACAACAACTTAACATAGACTATTGAATGTAATGCAACATGTTTTAAAACGTTGGTCTTACCGATAGTGACTGAAGTGTAAAGCTTAAACATTTAGGTTAAGAATTAATGATGTTCAGGTGGGTACGCATCGCATGTTGCTAATGGCGGTTTTATATTACCAACCTATGTGGTGAGCTTTGATTTTATGATTTGTGTTATGTTGATAGTTTTTAATATCCAATTTTCGTCATTTAAAATAAAATGACATTTCCACAATACAGTGTTTGTAGTTTTATATTAAGAAGGCTCTCACATATGAACTTCACCTCGGAAGTGTAAATTCTGGCCCTTTTGTAATGATTGTTTGAAATTCAAGGAAAGATTCAAATACTTGCAAATATTCTATTATGTATGCGTTTGAAATACATTTATTTGACACCCATTTTAGGGAATGTCTTTTTAATAACTCTGTATAACTCATTTTTGCAGGTTTAAAATCATCTGCATTTTCAGCAGCATTTTGACCATAACTCATTATGGCCATTTTGAAGGATAATATACTTTTTAAATACCTGTTTCTTTATGAATTTGAATTGTGATTTTTAGCATGCATTACCTTTATTTCCAAGGTTGGTCAACAGGTACTTTCCACATAACATATTTTCCACAACAGATACCAAGTTTTGGAGAATAAACTTGCTTTCCACAGCAGAATGAATCACGACCGTATTTCTTTGGTTTCACTTCCCAATCGCAGCATAAATGCAAACGGGAGTCGAAGCAAGAACTTTTGCAACACTCAGAGTGGAATCCACCGATATTTTTAACAACGTGACAGTCACAGCATATTTGTCGAGAACTATCCATAGTTTTGTTGCAGCAACAACAGTCATCAAAATGGGTAGTCTTTTCAATTACTTGCTCATCACAACAGAGGCCTCTATCTGGATTATAGCTTTTTTTGCCACAGCAACGCGTCTTCGCACCAACCCATTTATGTTGCACGACACCATCGCAACACATTTCAGTGCCAGCATCGTAACTTACATCGTTACAACACCTCGTTACTTTTTTTCCTTTCTTTCGTTGAACAATTTCTCTATTGTTACTAGTGCAACACACTTCGGTATCGGGATTAAAAGTTTCGTCTCCGCAGCAAAGCATATCATTGTTGTTTTTCTTTGTCCTCACAGTATTACCGCAGCAAATCTCGGTTTTGATATTAAAAGGAACGTCACCACAGCAGTCAGTATTTGAAAGACCTCCAATCATGTCATACAGTTTTCCACTGCAGCAAATCTTTTCATTTACATCATAACTTTTACTCCTGCAACAACGCGTGTCTCTTGGGTTATCGCTTAAAATTCTGTTTGAATTGCCATTGCAGCATATTTCATTTTTGGCATTGAACGTTTCATTACCACAGCAACTCAAATCAGCCGCATGAATCTTGGTTACAATGTAACCTTCTGCACAACATAACTGTGAGGTCGGATCATATGCGTCTTTACCACAGCACTCTGCATCGCTAGCCGGCTTTGAGCTAATTTTGTTCATACAACATAGTTGTGTGTCTGGATTGAATGACGAATCTCCACAACACTGGTGATCGCTTTTTCTAGACTTGTTCACCATAACACCCTCGCAGCATATTTGCGTAGTCATATCATAGCTCCTCCTTTTACAACAACCTGTTTCTTCCCCATCTTTAATTTGAGGGTTGCCTTCGCAGCAGATTTGTGTTCTTGTATTATATGACTGTTCCCCACAACATGCATTATCATTTTTACCGTTCTTTGAGTGTAACATATGGGAATCACAGCAAATTTGCTCCTCTGGATTGTAACTTACTTCACCACAACATCTAGACCTTCCTCCCGACTTAGACTGAGGAACATCGTGACAACAAAGCTCCGTTTTGGTATTATAAGATTCTTCTCCACAACACCAATTGTCATCGTTCATTGTCTTACTACTCACTTTTCTCCCGCAACATATCTCTTTTTCAAGATTGTAGCTCTTAGAATAACAACAACGCGTTTTATCTCCAGCAACTTTCATATTAGTAACACCATCACAACATACTTCTGTTCTTTCGTCAAATGTTGTATTACCACAGCAACAGTCGTCATTATTATGAACTTTATCGACAACCTTTGTCATTGCAACATAGTTGTAATTTAATATTCATACTCATTTTGCCACAGCAAGAACCGAATTCGATATCACCTACGACATCTTGTGGGATACCATCACAGCATACTTGATAACGAGTGTTATACGTTGTTTGGCCACAACAACAATCATCATTTTCTGACATTTTTTCTTTGGCTTCACCATGACAACACATTTGTTTCCTTGTATCGTAACTTTGTTTCCGACAACATGCCGAGTACTGTCTTGCCGGTCTCCGTTGTACATGTCCGTTACAACACATTTCAGAATCTGTGTTGTAAGTCATTTCTTTACCACAGCAACAATTGTCTTTTTTATTGGATTTACTTAGCAAGTACATGCCGTCGCAACAAACAAAATCATCCGGATTGTAACTATTTGTACCACAACACAGAGTTATTTCGCCTCGTTTTCTTTGTGGTAAACCATTGCAGCAAATTTGCTCTGAGGTGCTCATTGTGTTATTACCACAACAACAATTATCGGACTGTTGGTTCTTTTCTTTAACTACCTTGTTGCAACAAAGTTCACGATTTGCATCATATGCCTTGTAACCACAACATTCTGTATCTGAATTTTGCTTCCTTCGTTGTGGGTTCCCATTGCAACACACCTCTTTACCCGAATCAAACGTCTGGTCACCACAGCAGCTGTCATCACGCGTTGATCGTTTATCACGAACAGAGTTCCCACAACATATCTGCATCTTGGTATTGAAACTTTTGTCGGAGCAGCACGATGTATACTCTTCTCCTCCAACGAGGTCTTGCGGCTTGCCATTACAGCATATTTCCGATTCAGCATCAATAGTTGCATTTCCACAGCATCCATCATCCTTTGACTTACGTTTTAGATATAAATCTTTGTCACAACACACCATTGTTTTCGGATTGTAACTTTTGGTACCGCAGCACTGACTTTTACTGCCCCCGTCTTGCACAAACTTGCCTTGGCAACACATCTGTGTCTGTGTATTAAATGGTGCTATACCACAACACCAGTTATCTTCCGGCTTGCTCTTGAATATCACAGTTGAATCATCGCAGCACAATGCTTTATCAGGATCATAACTCTTATCATTGCAACACATTGTCATATTGTCAGCTACAAGAGGCTGCTGGTACATACCATTGCAGCATATCTGTTTCTGTGTATTTATGGTTTTGTCACCACAACAACAGTTATCACCCATTTCTGATTTTTGCACTATTTTGTTTCCACAACACATATGAGTTTCAGGGTTGTAACTTTTAGGCCCGCAACATCTTGCACCACTCGAGGATCTGTCCTGGACCATAAGATTGCAGCATAGCTGCTTTCTAGTGTTAAAAGATTTGTTGCCACAACAGCAATCGTCATTGCTGTTTACCTTTGGGACCACTCTTCCTTCGCAGCATAATTCATTTTTTGCATTATAACTTGTGTCGCCACAGCATGTAGCAAACCTTCCACCGGGTTGTGGGTTTCTTAAGCAGCATATCTGATCGACAGATGTAATTGGTACAACACCGCAACATGAATCATCAGTACGTCTATTCTTCTTAATTACCTTATCGTTACAACAAATGTATTCCCGATCATCGTATCCAATTGTTCCGCAACACATAAAGTATTCGCTTGTCATATAAACTGGATTTCCCAAACAACAGATTTGTGTCTTTGTATTGTATGTATTCAAATTCCCACAGCAATAATTGTCGTTGCGATTTGACTTTTGTCTCATTTCACCCGTATCACAACATACTTTTTCGTCTGAATCGTAGGCTTTCTTTCCACAACATTTGTCGCCAACACCAGGTACATCATCACAACACATATGCACACCGGACTGCATACTTCTGTTACCACAACAACAATTATCATCTGGCCTTTCTTTGTCAACAACTTCATTTCCACAGCATATTTGAGAAGTTGTGTTATAGCTCATCCTTCCGCAGCAATTTGTTGTGTCGCCATATCTACGTCTGACGCGTTCACCGCAACATATTTCACTTGCCTCATCGTATGTTCCATTTCCACAACAGCAATCATCTTTAGGTTTAGACTTTTGCAAAACACCCCTTTCGTCACCACAGCAAACTTCTTCCCTTCGATGATAAGCGATTCTTCCACAGCAATCGACGGAAGAGTCTGTTCTGGCATATTTTTGTCCGTTACAACAAACATCATCCAAAACATTCATTGTGCGTTTACCGCAACATCCGTCATCTGAAGGAGAGTCTTTCCGAACAACACCGTCTTCACAACACATTTCATTCCGAGGATTATAACCCTCCCGACCACAACATCTCGTTGCAGGACCGGCAACAGCTTTTGTAGGGAACAAACCTTGGCAACAAACTTCTGTTTTGGTACTGTAAGGCTCATCGCCACAACACCAGTCGTCAGATTCTTTAGTTTTATTATATAGACTACCATCACAACACAACAATGAATCAGCATCATAGGACGTTTCCCCACAGCAGTGTGTACTTTCTCCATAGTATGGCTGAACAACTGAACCATGACAACAATATTCCGTTCGGGTATTATACGAAGTCTTGCCACAACACCAGTCATTTTTCGGATCACTCTTTTCAACAACAATATCATTACAACACATGTAGTTTTTCGAATCATAGCTTTCTTTTTTGCAACATCGCGTTCGATCTTTTGCCTTTAATGGTTGTGGAACTCCCATGCAACATATTTCAGACTTTCCATCAAATGTGGTTTTCCCACAGCATCCATCATCATTTCTGTGCATCTTTTCTACTACAACACCGAAGCAGCACAGATGTGTAGTTACGTCGAAACTCATATTCCTACAACAAGTCGTCGGACCGTTATATTTTGGTTGCGGATTTTCTTCACAGCAAACTTCACGTTCCTTCCATACCGTCTTCTTTCCACAGCAGATGTTGTCTTTGATGTTCTTTTTCTCGACTATTTCCATGTCACAACAAGCATGAGTGTCAGAATTATAGCTTCTTGTTCCACAGCATTTAGTGGCACGTCCCCCGACCTTGTCCCTGGGAAAGTCATTACAGCATATTTCCGATTTCGTGTTGAAAGTAGAGTTTCCACAGCACCAGTTATCACTGGGATGAGTTTTAGTTCGAACATCCCTAGCATCACAACAAATATCCATTTTTGAATCATAACTCTGATCTGAACAGCATCTAGCAAATTTTCCACCTTTTGCTACTCTTGGGATTCCGTGGCAGCATATTTCTTTGTTAAAATTAATAGTTGTTTTACCACAGCAACAGTTGTCTTCTTCTTTTCTCTTATCAGTTACATTCTTATCACAGCACATATGTGTTCTTGTATCGAAAGATTTCTTTTCACAGCAATCGGTGTAGTCTCCTCCCATAAGTTTTTGCGAAACGCCATCACAGCAAATTTCAGTCCTAGAATCCACAGTTGCTGTGCTGCCGCAGCATGAATCATCATTGTCATGGTTTTTATCGCGGACTTGTCGTTCACAACATACCTGAGAACGAGAGTCATAACTTGTGTCTTCACAACACGAGGTATATTCTCCTGCAATTCTATCCTGTTTATGACTAAGACAACATATGTCAGATTGCGAATTCATAGATTCATCACCACAGCAACAGTCATCATCGTTGTTAGATTTCACAACAACCTTTCTGTTACAACATATATGAGTTACTGGATTAAAACTTTCTTCCAAGCAACACTGAGTCTTTCTCCCACCTCGTTTTGGTTGAGGATTATTTCCAAAGCAACAAACTTCAGACTGGGTGTCGTAAGTTTTGTTATGGCAACACAGATTGTCGTTCTCACTTTTCTTTTCCGTAACAATATTATTACAACACAAATGAGTTTGAGAATCGAAGCTGTTGCCTAGACAGCATCTTGCTCTATCACCTCCTCGTTTTGGATCAATTTTACCGTTGCAACAAATTTGAGTTTTCGTGTTATATGGCTTATTTCCACAGCACCCGTTGTTGTCATCACTGCCTCTGTCAACAACCGTATCAACGCAACACATGTGTGTATGAAGATTATAACCTTCTCCTTTACAGCATCCTGCATTCTTAATGCCAGCAACATTATACACTTTACCATCACAACATATCTCCTTGTTAGTGTTGAAAGTGTCTACTTTGCCACAACATGCTTTGTCGCTAGGTTTGGATTTACTTCTAACTGATTTACCATCAGCACAACAAAGGTCGTTTCTTATAGAGTAACTTTTGTTACCACAGCAAGAAGTGTATTCTCCATCGTTGCGGGGACTGGGTACTCCATCACAACATACTTCATGACTCAAGTCGACTGTTGTGTTTCCACAGCAAAAGTCTGCATCTTCGCTGTGTTTAAGAACGACTTTTTTACCGCAACACAAGGACTCACTTAGATTATAGCTTACTTCATGGCAGCATTGTGTGTTTATATCGAGTTTCGGTTGCTTAACTCCTTCACAACATATGTCTTTGCGGGTGTTCATCGTTTTCCCACCACAACACCAATTATCATCTTTTTCATCCTTTTCAACAATGTTTGTGCCATCACAACATACATACTTTTCCGAATCATAGCTTTCATCAAGGCAGCAAAGGGTGAGTGGTCCGTACACTGGGCTAGGCTTACCTGTACAACAAATTTCCTTGGCAAAATTGATTGTTGAATTCGCCGCAAACAGTCCCGTTGTCACCACAAAAAGATGTTCTAGTATCATAGCTCTGTCTACCGCAGCATGTTCCGTACTTTCCATACTTCAGCTGTGAATTTCCCTCACAACAAATTTCCTTTTGAGCATCCATCGTTTCGTTCCCACAACAAGTATCATCGTCAGGGTTACGTTTTTTAGAAACCTCACCGTCACAGCACATCTCATCAATAATGTTGTAACTTTGTTTACCACAGCAGTCTGTGAAAATACCCCCTGTCCTCCGTTTTGCCACTCCATTACAACAAATTTCCTGTGAAGCTTCAAACGTAGAATTTCCACAACAAGAATCGTCTCTTTCCTTCGTCTTAGGAACAACCTCTTCATTGCAACAAATATAATTATCTGCATCATAACTGTCAGTTCCGCAACATTGCGTATTTTCTCCTTTTCGGCTACTTGGTTGTATGCCAGCACAACAAACTTCGGTCCTTGGGTCGAATGTTTTAGTTTTTCCACAACAGTATGTATCGTTTGGGTGATTCTTTTCAACAACACCTCTATCACAACATAAAGCTGTGTTTGGGTCGAAACTGTGAATATCACAACACTGAGTAAATTTGCCTCCACTTTTTGGTTGAGGATTATTTCCAAAGCAACAAACTTCAGACTGGGTGTCGTAAGTTTTGTTATGGCAGCACATATTGTCGTTCTCACTTTTCTTTTCCGTAACAATATTATTACAACACAAATGAGTTTGAAAATTGAAGCTATTGCCTTGACAGCACCTTGCTCTATCACCTCCTCGTTTTGGATCAATCTTACCGTTGCAACAAATTTGAGTTTTCGTGTTATATGGCTTATTTCCACAGCACCAGTCGTTGTCATCACTGCCTCTGTCAACAACCGTATCAACGCAACACATGTGTGTATGAAGATTATAACCTTCTCCTTTACAGCATCCTGCATTCTTACTGCCAGTAACATTATACACTTTACCATCACAACATATCTCCTTGTTAGGGTTGAAAGTGTCTACTTTGCCACAACATGCTTTGTCGCTAGGTTTGGATTTACTTCTAACAGTTTTACCATCAGCACAACAAAGGTCGTTTCTTATAGAGTAACTTTTGTTACCACAGCAAGAAGTGTAATCTCCATCGTTGCGGGGACTGGGTACTCCATCACAACATACTTCATGACTCAAGTCGACTGTAGTGTTTCCACAGCAAAATTCTGCATCTTTGCTGTGTTTAAGAACGACTTCTTTACCGCAACACAAGGACTCACTTGGATTAAAGCTTACTTCATGGCAGCATTGTGTGTTTTTACCGAGTTTCGATTGCTTAACTCCTTCACAACATATGTTTTTGAGGGTGTTCATCGTTTTCCCACCACAACACCAATTATCATCTTTTTCATCCTTTTCAACAATGTTTGTGCCATCACAACATACATACTTTTCCGAATCATAGCTTTCATCAAGGCAGCAAAGGGTGAGTGGTCCGTACACTGGGCTAGGCTTACCTGTACAACAAATTTCCGTGTCAAAATTGATTGTTGAATTGCCGCAATAGTGATCCTTTGTTAAATTTTTTCCATCGTAACAAATATATGTTCTAGTATCATAGCTCTGTCTACCGCAGCATTTTCCGTACTTTCCATACTTCAGCTGCGCATTTCCCTCACAACAAATTTGCTTTTGAGCATCCATCGTTTCGGTCCCACAACAAGTATCATCGTCAGGGTTACGTTTTTTAGAAACCTCACCGTCACAGCACATCTCATCAATAATGTTGTAACTTTGTTTACCACAGCAGTCTGTGAAAATACCCCCTGTCCTCCGTTTTGCCACTCCATTACAACACATTTCCTGTGAAGCTTCAAACGTAGAATTTCCACAACAAGAATCGTCTCTTTCCTTCGTCTTAGGAACAACCTCTTCATTGCAACACATATAATTATCTGCATCATAACTGTCAGTTCCGCAACATTGCGTATTTTCTCCTTTTCGGCTTCTTGGTTGTATGCCAGCACAACAAACTTCTGTCCTTTGGTCAAATGTTTTAGTTTTTCCACAACAGTTTGTATCTTCTGGGTGATTCTTTTCAACAACACCTCTATCACAACATAAAGCTGTGTCTGGGTCGAAACTATGAATATCACAACACTGAGTAAATTTGCCTCCACTTTTTGGTTGAGGATTATTTCCAAAGCAACAAACTTCAGACTGGGTGTCGTAAGTTTTGTTATGGCAACACAGATTGTCGTTCTCACTTTTCTTTTCCGTAACAATATTATTACAACACAAATGAGTTTGAGAATCGAAGCTGTTGCCTAGACAGCACCTTCCCCTATCACCTCCTCGTTTTGGATCAATCTTACCGTTGCAACAAATTTGAGTTTTCGTGTTATATGGCTTATTTCCACAGCACCAGTTGTTGTCATCACTGCCTCTGTCAACAACCGTATCAACGCAACACATGTGTGTATGAAGATTATAACCTTCTCCTTTACAGCATCCTGCATTCTTAATGCCAGCAACATCATACACTTTACCATCACAACATATCTCCTTGTTAGTGTTGAAAGTGTCTTCTGTGCCACAACATGCTTTGTCGCTAGGTTTGGATTTACTTCTAACAGTTTTACCATCAGCACAACAAAGGTCGTTTCTTATAGAGTAACTTTTGTTACCACAGCAAGAAGTGTATTCTCCATCGTTGCGGGGACTGGGTATTCCATCACAACATACTTCATGACTCAAGTCGACTGTTGTGTTTCCACAACAAAAGTCTGCATCTTCGCTGTGTTTAAGAACGACTTCTTTACCGCAACACAAGGACTCACTTGGATTATAGCTTACTTCATGGCAGCATTGTGTGTTTATATCGAGTTTCGGTTGCTTAACTCCTTCACAACATATGTCTTTGCGGGTGTTCATCGTTTTCCCACCACAACACCAATTATCATCTTTTTCATCCTTTTCAACAATGTTTGTGCCATCACAACATACATACTTTTCCGAATCATAGCTTTCATCAAGGCAGCAAAGGGTGAGTGGTCCGTACACTGGGCTAGGCTTACCTGTACAACAAATTTCCTTGGCAAAATTGATTGTTGAATTGCCGCAAGGCCCGTTGTCACCACAAAAAGATGTTCTAGTATCATAGCTCTGTCTACCGCAGCATGTTCCGTACTTTCCATACTTCAGCTGTGCATTTCCCTCACAACAAATTTGCTTTTGAGCATCCATCGTTTCGTTCCCACAACAAGTATCATCGTCAGGGTTACGTTTTTTAGAAACCTCACCGTCACAGCACATCTCATCAGTAATGTTGTAACTTTGTTTACCACAGCAGTCTGTGAAAATACCCCCTGTCCTCCGTTTTGCCACTCCATTACAACAAATTTCCTGTGAAGCTTCAAACGTAGAATTTCCACAACAAGAATCGTCTCTTTCCTTCGTCTTAGGAACAACCTCTTCATTGCAACAGATATAATTATCTGCATCATAACTGTCAGTTCCGCAACATTGCGTATTTTCTCCTTTTCGGCTTCTTGGTTGTATGCCAGCACAACAAACTTCGGTCTTTGGGTCGAATGTTTTAGTTTTTCCACAACAGCATGTATCTTCTGGGTGATTCTTTTCAACTACACCTCTATCACAACATAAAGCTGTGTCTGGGTCAAAACTATGAATATCACAACACTGAGTAAATTTGCCTCCACTTTTTGGTTGTGGGTTATGGTGACAACAGACTTGAGCGTTTGTATTAAAAGTTGCATTACCACAGCATAAATTGTCATCACCGGTAGTCTTCTGTGTCACTTTTTCGTTACAACACATTTGTTTTCCTGGATTGTAAGGATTTTTGTCACAACAGCGAGTGGCCTTACCCGCAAATCTTTCCACAGCCTTTCCAGAGCAACACATTTCTTCTTTTCTGTTCATACCGCCATTTCCACAACAACAGTCGTCATTTTCGTGTCTTTTTGTAACAATTTTATCAAATTCACAACAAAGAGATATATCTTTATTGTAACTTTTTTGCCCACAGCAATCATATTGCACGACGTTTCCAGATTGCGGGTGACCATCGCAACATATTTCATTCTGGGCGTAAAGTGTTGTGTTTCCACAGCATCCATCATCCTGATCAGCTTTTTTTACTACTACTTCACCGTTACAACACACTTGTTTGTTCTGATTGTAACCTACATCTCTACAACAGAACGTTTTCTCACCAAATTTCATGCTTGGCACGTTGTTGCAACATATTTCTGTTTCACTGTTATAAGTCTCACCACCGCAACACCAGTCATCATTAGGTTTGTTCTTTTCCCTCAATTTATTGCCATCACAACATATACGTGTTGCTGGATTGTAACTTCTGGTTTTACAGCATAGCGTTTCATCCGCGGCTACCTTATTTTGCCTGACATCGTTGCAACAAATGTGCTTCCTCTGATTAAAGGTGTTGTTCCCGCAACATACATCGTCATCTTCGTCTTCTTTGTCAAGAACTTGAGAATTATAGCAGCATATAGATTTTGTTTTATCATAACCTTTGGAGCCACAACAGTCTCCATTGTCAGGATTAACAACCTGAGGTTTGCCACTGCAACAGAATTCCATGGTACTATCAATAGTTGCACTATCCCCACAGCAGCCATCATCTTTGGGATCTTTTTTAGGTCTGACTTTTCGATCACAACACAAATTTGTTTTCATGTTGTAACTGTCATTTTCACAACATGTATATGTTCTTCCACCTTTTTGAGGATTACCATTACAGCAAAGGTCACCAGATGCCATAGTACTGTTCCCACAACACCTGCTGTCTTCTTGGTTTTTCTTGTCCACAACATTGCCATTGCAACAAAGCTGTGCTGTAGGGTTGTAACTTTCTCTTTTACAACATCTTGTATCTTCGGGATCTTGTGTCCTTTTTGGATTTCTATACTGTCCCTGGCAACAGATATGCTGTCTTGTATTAAATGTTTCATCACCACAACACCAGTCGTCGTTTTTATCTGTTTTCTTTACAACTCTTCCACTACAGCAAATATGTGTATCTGTATTGTAACTGCTGTTCCCACAACATTTGTATTGATCTTTATCAGGAACATTCTGAGGAGTATTGGAACAACATATATCACGCCTTGCATTCATTGAACGACCACCACAGCAACAATTATCGTTTTCATGCTCTTTTTCTATTATCTGTTTTCCGTCACAGCATAACTGGGTTTTTGGATCATATGATATATCTAAACAACACATCGTATTTTTACCACCTGAACGTCGCTGCTTGTTTCCCATGCAACATATTTCATCATTTCCGCTCATTGTGATTGAACCACAACAACAGTCATCTTTTTCTGACGTTTTCTCTACAATATTTCCGCTACAGCAAACATATTTTCTGCTATTGTAACCAACGCCATGACAGCACTGTGCCTCTCTACCACCTTCTTCCGGGTTTCCGTCGCAGCACATCTCACGATCAGTATCGATGGTAGTATTACCGCAACAAGAATCGTCTCGTGGACTTCTTTTCTTCACGACTATCCATTTTCCATTTGGTTTATCACAACACATGAATTTGGCAGAATCATAACTTGTATCGTAACAGCACTTCGCAAATTCACCACCAGCTCTGTCGCCCGGCTTGTTCAAACAGCAAATCTGCGTTGTTGTATCTATAGCATCATCTCCGCAACATGCATTGTCATCTGGCGTATTTTTCCTCACAAGACGTGTTCCATTGCAACAAATATGCTCGTCTGGGTCGTAACTTCTCATTTTACAGCATCTTGTATTTCGTCTTGCAACAGAGGATTGAGGGTTTCCATTACAACAAATTGCTTCATCCGTATTAATAGCTGTTCCATTACAACACCAATTATCGTTGTTTGTTCGTTTATCAACAATGTCTCCTTCGCAACACAACTGTGATGACATATCATATGAACGACTTATGCAACAATCTGTATTCTTTAGACCACCGACTAATTGTTCTGGGCCTTTTTTACAACATATTTCTTTTTTAGAATTCATTGTTGTGTTTAAACAGCAGCAGTCATCTTTGTTACTTCTTTTGTCACGTACCCGTTGAGCTTCGCAGCATATTTGCGTCCGTTTGCTATATGTCATGTTACCACAACAGTCAGTATACCGACCGTCAACTTTCGGCCGACGGATATTCATACAACACATTTCTGTGTTTGTATTTATGGCCGTAACGCCGCAACAATAATCATCCTGTTCATTTCTTTTATCATAAATACTTTTGTTGCAGCAAATTTGTTTCGTTTCATCATAGCTTACATCTCCACAACACTGTGTGTTTAGACCATATTTTGGCTGTTTGACTCTTCCGTGACAGCAAACGTGTTTACGTGTGTCAAACGTTACATTACCACAACACCAATTGTCTCCATTATCCTCCTTTTCCATCAAAAAATTGTTATCACAACATATATGAGTAGTGTAGTGATAACTTTTCTTCCCACAACATCTAGTTTCTTCTGGCTGATCAAAACCTGGTTGAACTGACATATCGCAGCAAACTTGCTCATATGAATTAAAAGGTTCATTTCCACAACACCAATTGTCACCAGGTTTCTTTTTTTTGACAATATTATTATCACAACATAGATGAGATTTTGGGTTATAACTTTTCTGTCCGCAACACATCCAGTCAGTGCTTTCAATCATTTGTGGGTTACCCTGACAACAAACTTGTGTTGCTGTATTCATCGTAGATTTTCCACAGCAACAGTCGTCTTTTCGAGTAACTTTTTCCTTTACATCGGCATCACAGCATAAGTAATTTTCCATACCGTAACTTCTGTCACCACAACATGATGTTGGTTCGTTGAAAATATTGTTCCTTTTTCCAAGACAACAAATGTTGGTCTCCGAATTCATCGTCGTATTTCCGCAGCAACAATCATCATCTTCGTTCGCTTTCCCATAAACTATGCCATTGCAGCAAACAGACCTTCCCGAGTCATAGCTTCTTTTATTGCAGCATATGTAGTCTTCATTTTCCATAGGCTGGGGGTTCTCATCACAGCAAATCTCTTTTCTAGAGTCCATTGTTGAATCACCACAACAACAGTTGTCTTGAGAATTTCTTTTTTTCATTATGTCCCTGCCGTTACAGCACATAAACTTATTTGAATCATAACTTTTGTCCAAGCAACACCGCATATCGTTTCCAGCTGGTGCTTGGTGAATTGTGTTCATACAACACATTTCGGTCCTCGGATTCATAGTTGAATCACCACAGCAACATGAATCATCAGGATTTCTTTTATCTATCACCCTTCCATCGCAACATAGTTTTGTTCGTGAGTCATAACTTTTACGGCCGCAACATTTTGTATACTCATCACCAATCAGATTTTGTGGATTACCTTCGCAACATATATCTTTATTGGGATTCAAAGACACTTCGCCGCAACAACTCTCGTCCTCTTCATCATTTTTAGCAACAAGCTGACCGTTGCAACAGATATATTCAGACAAATCTGCAGCTTTGTCTTTGCAGCAAAACGCTCTGCTAACATCTTGAACTTTTCGTGGAACACCCTGACAGCATACTTCGTCTTTTGCGTCCACCGTGGTATTTCCGCAACAGTAGTCATCCTTAGGTGCTCTTTTGTCAACGACTTTTCCAAAACAACACATTTGTTTCTTGTAACTAAAACTCGTTTGCTTGCAGCAAAATGTATTATCAGCTGTCTCAAATATAGGCTGCGAGTTTCCGCGACAACAAATCTGAGTATTTGTATTAATACTCATTTCTCCGCAACACCAGTTATCACCTTTATTCTTTCTCTCAACAATCATGTTATTACAACAAATATGCAATTCTGGTTGAAAGCTCTGGCGCCCACAACATCTAGTTTCATAATCTATGGAGCGCTTCACTGGCTCTCCTTCGCAACAAATATGCGTGTCATAATTCATAGTAGATATTCCACAACAAACGTTATCAGATGTGGTTTGTTTTTCACGCACTGTTATTCCATCACAACAGATATGTGTCTGAGGATTGCATACATTATCATTGCAGCACTGCATATTGTTGGGATAAACTTTAACACCACAACAAATGAATTTCTGTACATCGTAACTTTCTGTGCCACAGCATCTTGAACCACGTTTTGACAATTTGGCTCGTTTACCATTGCAACATACTTGGGTTTTAGGATCATATGTCTCATTTCCACAGCATCCGAGATCTTTTTTACGCGTTTTCTTCACAGGTGTTCCGTTGCAACAGAGTTCTTTTCTTGTATCGTAGCTCTTTTTGCCACAACATCTAGATTTTTTGCTACCTAGCTTCTGTACAGCACCATCGCAACAGAGCATCTTTGTTGCATCGAAACTCTTTGAACCACAACACTGAGTTCCCCTCTTGTACTTGTCCTGAACGTTTCCATTACAACATACGGTTTTATCCGCGTTAAATGTTCTATTTCCACAACAGCATGTATCGTCAGGATTCTTTTTACTCAGTATAGTTGAATCATCGCAGCATATCTGTACCTTTGGGTTATAACTTCTTTTATTACAACAGCGTGTTATCTTTTCATTGAGTAAAGGCTGTATGTCCCCTTTACAACAAATCTGAGTGCGTGGATCTAGATTATCATTCCCGCAACAAGTTGATACATCTCCACCGTTTCTTTTCTGAAGGACCTCTGCGCAACATATTTTATCCCGTGGATCAAACGCTTTGCCTCCACAGCAACAAGTTAGATTTCCTGCGATGGCTGGTAAAAGACTTCCATCACAACAAGCGTTCTTGCTTGGATCAAAATTTGGCATTTCATGACCATCATCTTTACAGTGGTAACATTTAGGATGAATATGTGGAGGAAATAACATCCCTAGCAGAACAAAAAAATATGAAGATATGTAATTTGTGGACGAATAGAATTCCTTCGAGATTTAATATCATGCGTCTTAGGTCATACAAGACGAATTTTGATGTCTTTTCCATTGGTCGGTTGATAGCTGCTATGACGTAAACATTTTACATAACTTTCATTGGCTGATTTATTGTTTTTGTTTACAGATAATGGAATGAATCACGTTAC
>JAFMSR010001461.1:0-27816 GCA_022818135.1 Saxidomus purpurata
GAATAAAAGCTGAATACAAAATAGTTATTGTTTTCCTGATTATACGTCTTGCGTGTATGTTCCAAGCACTTCCATGTGTGACAATGTTTGACTTAAGTTCTTATGATTTATAGAAAATTCTTTAGAAATATCTTCGCCAACTAAGACTTGTCGCGACAACATTGACATTGCTCACTCTGTGACCTCTTAGCTCTAGATTATCAATATCGAAAGGGTTTTGCAATAACCAAAGTAAAGAAAATCTGACGGAAGCTTTGTAGTCTCATGAAATGAAAAAAAAGATAGAATGAAGAGACCATTTAGCATTTCAGGTAAGAATATATGGTTAGAATAGAACATTCCATTGAAATTATATGTACAAAATGTTTGATTTTATACGCTTTAAAAGCAGTCGTAAAACGACGTCCATCCCTAAATCGTTTTAAACTTTAATTGCCAATGAAAGCGAAAATAACAGATTAAATGTCTCTCTATTGTACTTTTACATGTACCACCGTGCTGCAAGAAGTGCAAAGCTTATGTGTGTAAACAATCCCCTATTGCAAAAACGCTGAAAACGACCACACAATCAAGGTTTTTACAATGGCAATGAAATCGCCACAAAAACTGTAGGGAAACATTTTAAAATATTTATTTGTTTTTATGCCATGTTGCGATCGGAAAATATGGTAGGCTTTTTTGAAAACGCCTTAGAACAGCTTGTGTATATAAGATCTTTTGTAAACTGTATTAAGTTCAAAGCGTAATATGCCACCATATGCATGTATCAAGAATATTCTTCAAGATAATTTTTTTTCATACAATTTTTTTTCCTGTTTGGAGATTATAAACTTAGTACCGCTTGTCACTTGTTACTGAAAGCGATGTTAACTGTAGTTTCTTTTGTATATGGCACATTAAAGGTGAAATCAAAGCCTTATTCAGTCAAGTATGAAAAAAGGTCAAATGTTTCAGTATTACACTTTACCATTTATTGATTAAGAAACCGGATATAGTTAAATTTTGTAGAGCTGGATACGTATGTAACACCAGATACAGCTTCCTTCGAATACAGCTCCCCGGGGGAACTGTATTAGGTGGACATTAACGAATACAGCTCCCTTGGTGTAGCGGAGCTGTATTCGAAGAAAAGCGCATGCACAATCGAATAAAGCTCCCTATGTTTGATCAAACGGATGATAAAACGGATTAAATAACAGAAGTCTGAGTACGTGGTGATGTGTCTTTTGGCCAAATGAATTTATGACTCCACTTTAGGAAGAAGCTTTGCCGTTCCGAAAACTTTTAAGTCAATGTCCAAATTGTAGTTCGTAAGCTCGGGTCCATCTGTTCGAACACATGACTGTTGTCCTATCCTGTATGTTGTCTTATCAGTCCGACTGTCGGGCCTTACGCCCTGGTGTGAATGTGCTTCATTCTGTCAACAATTCATTTATGAAATGAAGTACAAAACTGCTTAAACTGCCGACTCATGTGTAACAGTCATGTATGAAAACATGTAGGTTCATTGAAAGAAATTAATTCTTCAATACCAACAAAAAATCATTAAACTTCTAAGTTCCGTTAAACCGTCCGTCCAACACGGACGGACAAAAAGACAAACATCACAGGGCTAAGTACTGCTTCCTGAATAGCTGGATGGATCCTTATTATTCTATAATAAATTATGTGCCGCAATGATGTGACTTAAATAGACGTCTATGTTGCATCGGGTCATTGGGGGAGCTCTATTCGATAAAAATGTACAAGAACCCCTAATACAGCTCCCATTTGATTAGAGGAGCTGTAATCGTTAAAGAACGCCGAGTACAGCTCTCCGGGCAGCTGTATTCGTTAATGCGCACCGAATACAACTCTCCGGGGAGCTGTATTCGAAAGGAGCTATATCCGGTGTTACATACGTAAGCGAGAGAGCTATATCTTTCAGCAAAGAGTACATTTAGTTCTTGCTGTGTTCTGTGATATCTCTTTCTAAAATCACACTATTGATTATCAGAATGTTGATACCATCAGGAATTGAAAACAACGCCACAGTAATAAGCTGAGCTGTGGCAAGTGATGTATATTTTAGAATAGAAATACAACATTTAAGTTAATGTCAAGGTTTTGAAATGTATATAGGTCTTCACTATATATCATTGCATGATCTTAGAAATGATATGGAAAGTAGTATAAAATTGAACCCCGTCGGGAGTTCTGAGCAGTATCTATTTTTCCAAGGTGGAAATATTTTAAAATTTAATCCCCTTACCAAGATGAAACCGATTGATTTGACGTCAAAACCATAAATGAATTATTTTAAGACTCATGTTTTATAATAACAAGCAATTACGTTTATGTACTACCCGGGTTCGCATCCCGAAACAAATTGTTGCTTCACATAGCAAGCTACTGATCAGATTTCAGCATATGTTAAACCACAGGCAGTGGAAATATTATAATAACAACAAGAATCATCAAGAATACTATTTCAGAAATATCTTATTATTTCATTTAAACTTATTGTGAGCTATACAGAATCGTCAGTGAATAATTACTTCCAGAAAGCAAAAATAAGTTATTTCAAATTACATACATACCAATATTTAAATAAATTTTGGAAGATAAAGTACATTTTGAGATCTCGCTACCTACATGTTGATTGTATTGTAACATAAGCATTGATAGAATATGATTATGTTACTTAAAATATAATATTCTCTACATGAAATAGAGAACACTTTTCAAACAGAAATTTGACTTTCAGTTATTATTAGCCAAAGTTTCACACATATAATATAAATAGTGAGGTCAGCCGAAATGTTGAAGCAGAATTTCTAAAGCATTTAAATTGACTGAATGAATAAAACTATTTTTACTTTCGGCAAAGACCACACTGTAAGTGCCGATTACAATAGTTTAGCCAACTGGAACACCAAAGTGCCAAAAGTATTTTAGTTATTTACACTTATCTAACCTTCTTATTAGTGAGCTGAAGGATACAATTTTCATTTTCAAGCAACAGCGAACGGCACATTGCAGTTCATAAAATGCACCTCTCAATCTCTAATGTGTTACAAAAGTTCCTGATCTGTAGCCGATTCAATTACTAAGATCTTGAATAGTTTAATTAGGTAATGATAATATACTAGATATGTCGGTTTAGCAAAATAAAAGCTTCATACGACAAGTCAGCTGTCACATTTTCGTCGACGTTCCAACAACTGCACTAGTCATATCACCAAATCAGACCATAATGCAAAATTAAGTATAAGTCAACAACCCGTATATATACGTATAAGAAATTTAATTACTTTTATTAACTCAATTAACGACCTCCGCTACATAACACAAACAAGTTTAATGAAAGTACTTATTCGTCATGACGAATCAATCGCATAAATGCTATATAAGATTAGCTAGTAATGGAATTCTTAGAAAATTAGCCAGTTTCTATTGGGAAGGAGAGGCCACATATGTTTTGTCGTGCATTGCCAACAACATTCTAACTTTATACGAGGATATTTTATTTTAGGCAACTTTTAGAAAAGGTTGAACATTTTGTGTTTATAATGCCATGTGCAAGATAATCATGTTTACATAATCAACTAGTACAAGTTTAAGTAAAGCAGATGAACATACTACAATAAGAAACTAATTGATACCAGGCATCAATGATGCCGCAACATATTCATTATTTTTGGGTACCGGGTAATGCATTGGAATAAGGCATTTAGATCACCCGTAATGTCAATATACCTACACCGAAGCATGAAAATCGCCGCACATACTTTCATTGGATAAAATACATACAATAGTCATGCTCTTTGCAACACTGTAGACGTATTTTAGTAAGATGTTTCTGATATGAAATCTAAATATTACAAATATTTACATTTATAACACTATTTTGGCGTTTGTGGGTGTCGTTATGGAATCTATGGTGCTTGGGTAAATAGCTCGGCTCGGAAGGATCGGTTTTGAAGTCAATACGATTTCCTTTTTATTGATGTAATTTAACACTTTTCAAAGCAGATGTTATTATTTTTGGTAAAGGTTTATGTGTATTGTTTTGTAATAAAATCGATTTTGGAAACAACCTTTAATAAAAAAGGAATATTTCAGAATTTAATGTCTACTCCAACTATGGATTTTCGGCAAAATGCATTATCAGGACGGTGCCAATAGTGTTTAACAAATAACAAAGAAATACATATTTATCTAGGCCACCTATTGATATCCCGTGTCTAAAAATGCTCAGCTAAGCTAGACTCTGTACTACAAATCAGCTTTTAGTGTCTCGTTCCTGACATTTTTTTCTTTATTGATTGTCGGATATGTACCCGTTTGTTTCATTTGATGAACATTATATTACAAGTCTTGATGTCCTATCGAAGATGTATTATAGTATACGCGAAAAGCATGGATAAAACAAGGCAGTCAGAAGGAGCCAACATCGAACGTAAGGAATATCGCATTCAATGTGAATAGCATGACCTTTCAACCGGAAAGCTGACTTTGACCCGCAAAATTTGGAACTGGCATGCAGATCGTCTGGAAGAGATGAACATTTGACGAAGTTTCATGATATTCCTTCCAGGGGTTTTGAAGATTTGGAGCAGTCACGAAAAACCAATGACCCTAATTGTAACTTTGACCTCGAGTCAACGCAGTTTAAATGTTGAAACATTACTTGATTCGATAAACATTTGACCCAAATTTCATTAAAATCATTCATGGAGTTTAGGACACGAAAAACACATTACCCCTAAGCGTTATTTTGTGTCGACACAGTTGAAACATGGATTCTGTACATTATTTCAGTGAAACATTTGATCAATTCAGTCACATGAAAATCCATCATACCGATTAAAAATATTGAGCGGTCATGAATTCAAACTTCAAAATAGGTTATGCACTGTAACACCGGATACAGCTCCTTTCGAATACAGCTCCTCGGAGAGCTGTATTCGGCGCGCATTAACGAATACAGCTCACCGGAGAGCTGTATTCAGCGTGCATTAACGAATACAGTTCCCCTTATCAAATGGGAGCTGTGATCGGGGTTCTTGTACCTTTTTTTCGAATAGAGCTACCCAGTGACCCGATGCAACATAGACGTATATTTAAGGATTGCAGTACATAACTTATTATAGAGTAATAAGGATCAATCCCGCTATTCAGGATGCAGTATTTAGCCCTGGGATGTTTGTCTCTTCGTCCGTCCGTGTTGGAAGGACGGTTGAACGTAACTTGGAGGTTTAATGACTTTTTGTTGGTATTGAAGAATTGATTTCTTTCAATAAACCAACATTTTTTTATACATGACTGTTGCACAGAAGGCGCCAGTTTAAGTGGTTTTGTACTTTATTTCATAAATAAATTGTTGACGGAATGAAGCACATTCACACCAGGGCGTAAGGCCCGACAGACGGGCTGATAAGACAGCATACAGGATAGGACAACATACATGTGTTCGGACAGATGGACCCAAGCTTTCGAACTACAATTTGGACATTGACTTAAAAGTTTTCGGAAAGGCCAAGTTTCTTCCTAAAGTGGAGAAATGAATTCGTTTGGCCAAATGGCACATCACCACGTACTCAGGCTTTTTTTATTTAATCCGTCTTATCATCCGTTTGATCAAACATAGGGAGCTGTATTCGATTGTGCATGTGCTTTGGTTTGAATACAGCTCCGCTACACCAAGGGAGCTGTATTCGTTAATGTGCACCGAATACACCTCCCCGGGGAGCTGTATTCGAAAGGAGCTGTATCCGGTGTTACAATGCACGTCATCTTGTCGAGGTTAATATTTTATTTAAGGTCAATCAAAATTCTGCTAGGGATTTTCGAAATATGAAGCAACAGGATAATTCCAACATCCTCCTCGCGCTTTATGTCGGGGGATTAAAATTGGTAAATTAAATAAAAAAGAGGTTTTATTGAATATTCTTAATCGGATTAAGGATATTATTTATTTTAGAGATTGGCATAGTACACACTGATGCTGTTTAACGTTATTTTTCCGTGACAGCAGCAAGAAAGCTTGCAATAACTGTGTAATCAGAAGTTGCACCAATGTCTTTTTCTTCATTTTGCTAATTAATTTTGCATGATTCTACATTGTGTAGCACCATAAAGCCATCAGATATCACGTGCAGGATAATGTTGATCGTATAAAGTGTATTTTACCCCCTGGGTACGCGACCTATGATGGATAGCCTGGTGCAGCAATAAAACCCATCGTGTCATGATATATGCTCGTAATCTCCGACAACCAGCTTTGAACGGAATTAGAAATATTGGATCCCAGAACGTATATCAATGCATTTGCGTTGCATGAACCGTCGGTTAATGCATGATTTTTCCATTAAGGAAAATCGAACTTCATACTGCAATACAGGTATAAAAGTGCACTCTTCCGCGCCTGTGGAAATACAGATTTTATTGATGGAGTGAGCCTCTATTAGAATCATTCATATCCAACTGACCGTGATCTTCAGCTTTGTCGCTGTGTTGTTTGCTGATTCACAGTAGTCGGAAATATCAATTATTATCTCGAGCTCGGAATGAATTGTCCGAAACTTAGACAATTTATGTGCACTATTTACGCAATTTGAATGATAAAAAGTGGAATTAAGTTTACCTGCAGTGGTTTATTAAAACAGCTCTTTAAATATTTATATTGATTTTCTTCATGAAAACAACAGCTATATTACACAAATGACAATTTAGCTTTAAGAGAAATTATTTGTATACATTCAATTATTTGTCACTTGCCACTGATTATTAAGGAAAAGGCGAAGAAAAATGTGACTAACCTTCCCTATTTCACTTTTCCTTAACGAAGGGATAATTGTACTTTCATCGAACACTTTCACCATGAAGGAGTGACGGAACTCAGTAGACAGTATTTTGACTGTTTTATTCATTAAGGTATGTATTTCCAAATATATAAGTGTAACACAGGCAAACAATTACTCATACGCATATACGCATAGCCGTATTTCAAAGATAAAATTGTAATAATACTCAACCGTATTCTAATTAACAGATCATGAGATTTTTACTGTAATTTGATATCAGACTGACTTTAAATCCTTAGCCAATTGAATTCTCACGATCACAATGTGACTATGTTTTTATTTTGTAGTTATTATTAAGACGAACTGAGACTGATATATCATATTTACATTGCATCTTTTAAAAATCAAATTTGAATTGTTTAAATCTTTCGTTGAATAGTGTTTTCTGTCGTACGGATGAATATTTAATATCTACCCGAATCCCACCGGATACCATGAAGCCGGTAAATCATGTAGATTATTAAGTTTTTCTCTCACTAATTTTGTTGTGAAAGAGTTAAATATTGAAAGTCGAAGTACTTCTGTGCTAGTGCTAGGTGATATTTGAAAGGTGCACTTTTATATCATTGCACCTAAATAGCCGCAATGTTCCGATGCGTAGCATATATTAGTTTAGACATTTGTATATGTACATTATATGTTTGGATGTTTGTTGTTTAAATGTTTGTATTTGCATTTCATCTTTCAACACATACCGATATAACTATTGTGAATATCTCTAAAAATATAAAAAATATTCCCCTGCTTTGTTCGAAATGTCGCCGAAATATACAATGCAAAAATTAAAGAATACGACTCGATACGGGTTCAAATATACACTGAGGAATACGGATTATTTCTTCTGAGAATGCGGGGTTATGACAGATATACGTATAATTTCTTCTGAATGCGGGATTATGACAGTATTTACGCAGAAAAGTCATATACATATATGTTATAATCTGATTTACTTAAGGAAGTGGCTGACAAAAACTAGAACTTCATTCGCCAAAATCTTAAAACATCGGTATCTTCTTTATTGTAGTATAAATACATTTTTGAAAAGGTCTTTTCAATATCGACACAATTCATACAAAACCAAATGTGTTGTTCATGAAAACAAAAATAAACATGTCAATAAAGATTTATTACCTATAGTCAAATTCTTAACAAGGCTTTCATCTAGGGGTAGCCCCCCTATACCCAAATATAGTTTTGCATTTTGTACATTGCTGCCTGCTTGAGGGAGCAATGGCATGGATTTTTGAAAACATTATTTGTTTCCCTTTTATTACCATTTTTGTATGGTTAGGGGGCATTATCTGGATGTATAAAATGCTGTAAAACGTTTTGTTATGGGGACTTCCTATAGCTGCAAGCCGTGTTAGACAATGATAATAGGTATGTCATTTTATCATATTTAATTGTCTTTTTCTTTTTGTTACAATGAACACCATCATTTGTTTCTGTTTTGTTTTCTTAAAGACGTTTTCAAAACTGTATAGTTTTTATACACTTTTTACATACAATAATAAGATAAAAAAAAACATTTGTAGATTATGGTAAATGAAAACTCAGCTTTTGTCAGGCGCTATCTTAAGTAGAACCTTAAGATTTCAAGAACTGGTGATCTAGTGTTTACCAAATATTGCATATCATAAAATGTTACCAAGGATCTACCTCGTTTTTCCTGTTGAGACTGCATTGAATCGGTGACCACACGGTAACATATTTGCACGAGAAGTACTCGCTATTTGAGCTCGCCAATGACCCAAGACGCTTAAAAACTCCTTCTTATCAAGCTAAAATATATGAATAATAGTGCTTATTTGGCGTGTTTGAACAATATCTGAACTAGTGTCTGAAAAAAGTTGTGACTGGCAAAGTTAATTAAATAGCATAGCTATACATTCAAGCCTATCTACCATATGTTTCCTTGTTTTTTTTTAATCTAAATCTGTTTCATGTCTTGTTTTACTAATTTAGTTTTTTATGAGCGCAATATTGTTTTTCTACAGGATGGTATACAATATCACTAAACGAAAAGTAGCATGAAGACGTGGTATTTCAAGAAACTTCGGTTTGAATTTAAGAACTTGTGCCATGCCAGTGCCACGTGACATAGTCAGCAGTCCCAATAAAGCCCGACCCATGAAGTCAAATATTATATTTTCATACCACATGGTTAAAAGCGCTGCATACCGGGACTATCTTACAGCTTGGCGGAAACACATGGAACACAAACGTTTCTTGCCACTTGACGCACGCTATTCTTTAAATAAAACAAGGCAATTTCAATAAAAGGTTTATTTACGTCCATAGATATTACATTAGAATTACGTAAGCATAAAATGAGGTAAGAAAGAAAATGATTTAAATGTCTGGTTTGTAAAACTAACACCCTGTAACATTCAAAATTTATACCCGTTTTACTTTGGCAGTTTAACGTAAAGATTAAAACAAATATATGCCTGCATTACTGGGTAATTATTCCAGAATTACAAATGATAGACACAATAAATAAACATATAATTTTAAAGAAACGTTTAATCCACTTATGCTTTTTTTTCAGTCTCATTGTTATTTTATTTGCAAAAGCCACATTCATTGCTTCAAACAGTAGTTATCTCAATTCTACAACAGCGTAGTTCCAAACATTACCAATGTGTGTTCAATTAACTTTATTTAGTCGGACTGATCTATTTTAGTTTATGTTCTCCTTTGATTAGATATTTCATGTTCCAGATAATTCTTTATTGCTACGAAATCCTGTCTAACTATGTACACACCTAGACAAGGGATTATATTTTTTTCTTGTTCTTCACTTACTGGCACGACAAAATCTTAGTTATTTTCAAAGAAAGACACGAAGCATATTTTCTTGCCCTTAGAAACTGATGTGTGTATCGTCTGAAAAAAAAATCATTAACTGAACACATAAACAGAACAATTTTCTTTTTTTTCTTTGTAATGTTTTCTCTTCTTATTTTGATTTCTTGTATTATCCTGGGATAATAAAAGAACAATATTACAAACGTAATAAATTATTACTGTTCTATAGCAGACACATTAACAGGTAGTTCTCAGAAGATTGTTACTCACGAGGAAACGACATGCACTTATTACGATGTAGTCTAAAGCAGATTATCTTATTTTTTAAAGGTACATACCCTATAACTGATGTCACACTAAATAACCTCAAAAACATAAATAATAGAATATTCGGAAGTATAATAACTTAACCAAAAGGTTAAAGCTATGCATTCCAGTCATTATCGATAAAATCAGCGTTTTAAAATATGTTGCAGTCACGTTAACCATTCAATAATCTATGTTATGTTGTTGTTCTTGGGGTTGATAGCGATTTCGCAAGAAGGCTTCTATATTGATTAATTGTGGTAAAATGAGGCATTTTTCGCAATATGTTGTTCTTTAATCTTTTATTTATTTATCATTTTACGTTCATTGAACACATTGTCTTTGTTTCGAGAAAATAGTCTGATAGATGTAGGATATGTCCCTTGAAATGGGTTCACTATCCGTAAAGCAGTAATGCATTTCAAAAGAAGAAAACAAATCGAAATATGTATCTTTGAACACAAAATGCCATATAGTAATGTTCTATAATAAATCGATATCCGCCTCAAAAATGTGTAAAACAACTGTAAAGCAGTAAAACGCGTTTTATTTCGGATTATTCCGCTTATTACAGGAACTTTGACAATGGTTGAAAATCGTTTAATTTACGTATTACAGATTAATGTCATTTGAAATTGCACTAAGTTTTAGGTTGTGTCTCTTTTTGCTTAATGTGAAAAAAATACATATGACCATTGAAGAAGATAGAAAAAGTTCCCCTAGCATATATGAGTGAATAATGAAATATGCAATACTCTACATCTAAAGCGGAATTTTAATACACATATTATTTTCACAGATACACATTTTGCCAAAACGAGGCTAAATGTGATGGACCGATCAGTATCTCGCGTAAGGATACTGTATAAATATAATGCAATGCGTTATCAACATTTGTATAAGAAAAACATAATTAATTGGTTCGTAATGACAAATAGTATTAGTGTTACAAATGCAAATACGTTCCGCATTGTTTTAGATCATTTACATGAAAATAGATCAGTAACCAGCAGTTTCTCAATCTTGATTTAATTACTTAAAGCAGGAATGCTTATTACAATAAATGGTCGGTCTCCGATTTGCGTATTGTCTGCGACAAAGTACACTTCATCACCATCCAATGATTGTCACCAGTCATGACGTGTTCCTAGGTGTTATAATCAATAATGAGTTGAAAGAAACAGTGATCTACTTAAGAAAAAGTTGAAATCGTAGCACATGTTTCTTGAAATTAGCTGATTTAAAAGCCAATCTTTATCGCAAATAAGAAAAAAACAGTCAAACGTTTTAGTTTCTTGTTCTGTCCCTGACTATATCCCGTCATCTAGAATTTTCTAGTTAATTGTTATGTACATGTTTAGCCCATTCGTTGCATATCTGCAACAGTTGAGGTTAGAGAGCGTGACTGTCTTTTGAACAACATGTGAATTCTAGAGAAAGCTGATATTTGTCAGGTAGCTTAGGTGAAATATAATCTGGACGACTTTGCATTACATCACGTATTGATGCACATGTAATATTTTTTGAATGCACTTAACTGCAAAGAGCTTTTACACATGCTGACACGTGATGTTGTCTGTTTTAACTGTAGAATAATTGTTTCGACCTTGCATCAATAATTTGAGATATTAGCATACACGTGCAGCTGTTTTAAAAATAGTGTTCGTGTACACTAGCATGTAGATGAAAGCGTTTTCTCTCCTAATTCAACCATTATTTGCCCCTTTGGTCTTCTAAAATATTAGTTGTGTATAAAGAAGGTTCATTTGTCCTTGTTGCTTTTTCAAAATAAGTAATTTTCTACTAACCGAACTAAAATAAGAACCGAAGAAATGGCAGCGGACACAAGATTAAGCTCGTCAAAGGCATTTAGGAAAAATATAACGAGAACACAATACTATTTAACAGTGCATGTAACAATAAAGCAGATGCAATATCTTTCTTAAAACTATGATAATCACTTTGAACAGTAATATTACCAAAAAAAATCACGGTACCGACTCCACGAGACGTGGGTTGCAGAAATGTCAACAGACCCCGATTCAGGTCGCTTTTTTATGATATCTTTTTTCATCCTGCATAGATTTTAACCAAATAAACACGAGGGTCCGGTCATTTACAACCACTGGTTTTCAGTTTCAGTAGAATAAATTCGTACTTTTGACAAAAAGTTCAACATAAGTGTTACCAAATGTAACAGCTAACAAAAGTTGCTGCGATCGGTACCGTAAATATCATCTCGTTTGATTCCATGTTTTCATGTGTTTCAATGAGTCATGCAGATAACCATTAACTATCATTGAATTTAACAGTCTCTCTCTCTCTACTCTTAAGTACAAAGAGTTAACTAGCTTTTTCATTTCGTGCTAGAGTGTGGAAATGTTTTCAATTTCTGATCGAAAAATGTCCATTTAATAAATTAATTTCAAAAGGTAGGATCGATTATCAAATTAAAGCAGATAAGAGTAATTGCATGATGTCGTCTGCATCTGTGAATTATCAATCAGTAGCAGACGACATGCACGTTATGTCTAACTGTATATTCGCACGACAATTTTGCAGTAAATGCATTTCTATCTCGCATAAAGACGAGGCACAGAAAAATGTTGACAGAGGCGACTCAGAGGGTCTTATTTCTGAATATGTTAACTAAGAATTACATACGATTTTATGACGATGTATTTAATATAACTATATGAAAGCATTGTTTTAATACCGAACACGAAACTTATAAATATTAAATGTAAAATGTTATAAGTGTGTTACATGTATTTACAAGTATAAAGTACCTAGTAATGCCATTATATTCATGGAAAAAATTGAAAGAGACTTTCTCCGGACGAGACCGACCATACCACTCATCTGGTGGAGATTCATCGACAATATCTTCCTTATATGACCTCAAAGCAGAGAGGAATTAGAGTCTTACCACCATAGCTTAAAATGCATAACTGAGGTCAATGACAAAAAAGGCAAATTTCTAAGATATAACAATTTAAAAGGACGAACAAGGATTTCTATCCACTACACTCTATACAAAACCAACAAACGCACACATGTACTTATATTACCGTTGCTACCATCTAGCCCACTTCAAAAGTAACAATAATATTTAATGCTCATCTGGACCCATTTTCTCAGTCCCAGCATTACATTATTCAATGTTTTACGGTTCTGCAACATGTGTGAAAATGCTGATTTACTGATGATGACTCGAATGTTTAGCTTTAACCTTTAAGTTAAAAATAAAACTTACAAAATTCTAACATTTATGCTTTTGAAGTTTTTTTAAATTTGTCACCAGCTTTAGGGAGTGCCACTTTAAGCATTTTTGACTAAGGCCAAAACCTACAGCTTCTGAAAATTAGGTAATTATCTTTTCCATGTGATAGTGAACACATGCATTAGGAATTTTATTATTATAGATCAATGTGAAAGTTTTGCGAATGATTTGAATTAGAGAAGTGGGGGATTCGCGAAACATAAATCGATTGCAAATATTACCAAATATTGCAAATATTACCCAATCTACAATTATAATTGAATTTTTTTTTGCTCTGAATGGATCTAACGGTGAATTTGGATCATGTTCTAGCAGATTAATATGTAATTTTCAAATTTACTGGAATTAACGAATAACTGAAATGTCATATAGGCTTGGTCTTGCATCGCAGTATGTGAACACGTAAGATACAGGGTTCTGCGTATCCAAAAATTCTTGTTGTTATTGAACAGTGCGGTAAGTTTTTCCACATGCTCTCAATTTTATTTGACATGAGTCATTTTGTTTTGTTTGTAAACAATTATAGTCTTATTGTCCTAGAATTGCATTTATTCTTACGTTATTAGCTAAACATTCATCTGTTTGTTATTCTGCATCTTCATCTATATAAGATCTATTTAGAAAACGAAAACTAATGGTTTTTAGACCTCTCTTTTTATGACTTATTTACATTGCGTTTTGTTGTGTCTATATATCACTGTTGGGTGCAGGGGATATGTAAGCTTCTGACAGCATTCTGTGAGTGTTACCATTGGCTTAAAATTGGGATGATAGTAGGGATGTTTTTCATGTCAGGCGTATTGATTTACCAATTGCCACTATTGTCATCATGTTAACATGATATGAATATTTTCCGTACGTACAACAACACATCGTATTTCGGACAAATACAAGTTCATGGTTTCACTCCTTCTCTTCTGATGTATACTTTATAACCCTGAAAAACATTCCTACAAAGGGACTGGCAGTTTCAGCTGCAATAAACATGGGATAGTGTGTTAAGTAATGAATTGTCTGTCACATCAGTTGTCCATCCTAGTATATCTGTTATGCCTTCCTATGCATAGAACTCTTTTGCCGATTTTTCATTAGGCCTTGCCTTTTATTAAACCATTGTTTTGCCAGGACTTCAGGCGAGACCTTTGTATTCTCGTGTAAATCATACGTTACCTGGTATCGAGTTGAGGTTTTAATTATGTTGGTTACAAATGCTGATTATAAAATTGTAGCCAGGAACAATTGATTCTAAAAGGATTCAATGTTCATTTTTTTAATTGTTTGTAACAATGCTGAATTACTTGGCTGCTTGATACTATAGTGTACTTAATGTAGCTGAAAGTGCTCCTAGTGGTAACTTTACTTCGTCAAGCGTCTAAGTGCATAGAAAGGTAAGAAAACTTTTATATTATATTGAAATTGGCGAGGTTTAAGTGCAATTGGCAGTCAAGCAGGACAACCACTACCCGAGTTGTTAAATGAAATACGATGATCATTTCACTTGTGATTAACTTTGCAAATGTTGTGGAATACTTTAAAGGTTGTTCGTTTCTCCTGTGCAAACTGTGCAACCTATGCTTTCGGGATACAGATAAAACCTTTGGCACTGATTTTAGTATACATTCTACATTTTTCAGTTTAGTAACATTTTCCTCTTCGGGAGAGATGAAAATAAAAATGAAACTGGTGAAGACGCTGATATGCAAAGGCCATAAGGTGTGATGATTTGTTGTTTCGTTATTTTGTAAGTATTTTTGCACAGCTATTTTTGGCGCCCCTGTAGGGTAACCCCGTTAGTGATTCATAGCAATGATTAATATGCTGTTAATTTAATGTAATGTTAATTTAAATCAGAAATACCTCGTACAATGTTGTCGTATACTTGAGCATTTAACAACAGATATTCATTAATACGAACTAGTGAGATTTCTATTTAGTATTTAAGTTCGAAACTCGAAAAAGGCAAGGCACACATAAAGAAAATCTTAGACACTAAATTAGATCAGTAATATCATTTTTTACGCACATTTCAGAAACTCGAAAGACAAAACCAGAATACATTTGAAATACACGTTGACTTCATTACTCTCGTCTTCCAGAGCGCTATTAAGTGTCCAAAAAGTGCGATATCTGATTAAGCCCTATAAAGTGATGAGCAACTTGTTAAACCTTTTCTTCCAGAAACTTAAATGAGACTTTATTTTTGTCAATCTTCGGCATTAATTTCCTACTTCTTTTTACAATACTTATTTTCTTATTACAGATATTAGTCAAAATATTATGAAAATGAAATCTTGCTTTTTTAAACGAAATGGCAGCATTTTATTTGATTTGAAAATAAGACCAACTGAAATTAAAATCACTAAAAAGACATAATAGTCTTAACTTGTCTTTGTGACATCAAACACGTCTGTACGGCGTCAAATACATAGACATTTCATCAAAATATTGTTTTATTGTGTGTAGAGGTAGAAATAGAGAGGATCCCGTAAGACATTGAACAAATCTCCTGTATGTTTTAAAATCACAACTCTCGTAATACTATCAACCATTAAAGTCTTTTGTGATTAAACTGTGAATTTTTTTCAATGATGTTTATTCCTTCCGATTTCTAAAAGTGATTTGGCTACGACTGGCAGGAAGCAATCGAAATGTTTGCTCTCTTTCATGATCCGTGGCAATGCCATCAGCTTCCTAATGTCGTCATTGCCAATCCTTTTCAAAGCGTGCCTGTCGAATTTCCATCACTTGCTTATTTACAGCACATCTTCAGTTTGTTTTTAAACTTGTTTCGGTTAATTGCCAACTTAATGTCATCAAGGCACTTTCGCTGTAAGCATTTGCCTTACCATGCATTGTTTTAAAGTATAGCGCGATAACCTCGATAATGCTGATCCACGGTCCCAAATGTTCCTGTCATAGACATCATTTATAAATTTAAACCCGTATGCTCTTGTCAGAAATGTCCTAATATTCTAACTGCTTGTTTTAATTTAGCTTAGAAGATGATACGAATTTTCTTGGACCCATAATTTTTCCTTTAGCAATGACAAACCTTTAGCTTAATGTGGAAGTCAGTTAGGAATCGTATGCGAATTCATCTTATTTTCTTATTTTTGGACGCCTTTCACATTAGGCAATTCATTTCAATTTGAAGACTTAATGTGGCAATTAGGTTTCTTTTGTGCATCTTGATTATTTGTAGGAAGTGTGGGGCACGATGACAATTAACACGTTAAGGATAACAACAGAACTTGGGATCGGCAGGAAGCTGGCAGCAGCAGAAGCAGTAGCATAAATGGTTATCTAGATACAGTTCGTGTTGCTAGTTGCTGGCTGTGAATGTGTAGCAGATAAGTGCAAATTCATTGCAAGGAATGTCTATGGAACAATTCTTCTGGCACTGCCTCCATAGAGTCTGCGACTCATTCTGAAAGCATCACAGACCAAAGCAAATGCTTTGAGTTTAGAAATGTTTATAGGAGGAAGAACACGGTTGATATTGCACCCTGAAAGTCTGCGAGTTATCCTGAAAGTGTCACAGATTAATGCAACTGGATTGAAACTTACAAGTGATGTTAATGGGAAGAATAACTAGTACCATTTAAGCCTGCGAGAGTTTCTGGAATGCTTACAGACCTTTGTCAATGGACCTGTCAGGAATATTTATTTGAGGAAGAATTCATTTGTTATCGCCTCCTGAAAGTCTACGACATTTCTCATATTATCCTTAGGTATTTTGCACATGTCTGCGACATTTTAAGGACTCTCAGACTTCCTAGAGTCGATGCAAAACCCATTTTTGTCCCTAAGTCCAATCATTTTGCACTTGTCTGTGACACTTCACGAACTCTCGCTGGCATTCAAGAGGAGGCTGTGCCAAGCGAATTTTTCCTGCCATAGACATCATTTATATATTTCAACTCGTATGCTCTTGCCTGTGACTGTTTAGGATGACTCGCAGACCTTCAGGATGATGAGCCAATCGTGTTCTTCTTCATTTAACTTTCGTGAACTGTCTTAAGTCTGCGACACTTTCAGGAACCACCAAATAATTTCAGGATAGCGTGCCAATTACTAGCTTCTGTCGGCATTACGTTTTGCTACTGCTACAGCTACTGCCAACGTCACATATTCGCTACTGCTACTGATAGCTATGGCTGCTGCCAACTTTACGGTTTTTTGCTACAGCTTCTGCCAACTAATGCTACTGCAAACTTCAACGTTTTATACTACTTCTACTGCTTGCAACTGCTACTACCAACTTCACTTACATGAACTTGGGTCAAAACTATTTTCGCATGTTTTCAACAGCCTGTTAACTGGTATCACCTACATTTAATGTGATGCTTTTGTCCAGGGATCCGAGCAGTTTGTTTAAAGCTGTATGTGTTCCTTACATATTCCGTGCATAGTAAAGCTCATAGTAACCGGACGATTCAAGGTGAAGAATTTCATACCTTCAAAGTCCCATATGTGATACTGCTAATACGTTCCACAATGTATGTATTTCTCGTCACTAGATAATATTTTTATATGACCATACACATAAGGAACTTTATCAAGGCCGAAAAGTCATTTGATGGCATTGTTTGTCGGGAGCCTCTTCTGTCGAGTGTCGAACTTTCTTCGCCGCTATTCATTGAACACCTTCATACGGATTCCAGTATACCAAACACCCTTTCACCTCTTTAGCTTCTGTATGTAACAAATTACAAACTTGGTTATAAGAGCCACAGTTTAGTTCGTAATTGAAAAAAGAGATATGTGCACTTCCTTAATGAAGACCTAATCGTAGTTTACACACCATCAAGTGAGGGAACAATGTTGTCGTCATTTTATAAGAGAAATGGATTGGAAAACAAAAGTTTTTTCACAATACCCCTAATCGGACATGCTGAGTGTGTAGCATTGTGTAGTGATCAGTGACTTAGTTTAATAGATGGCCAGGTATTACTACTCCTGTCACATAGACATGTATTTAAAGACAATTAAAATGTCCTTCATAAGTGAACCCCCCAAACCGCAGGTGGTCAAATATCTTAATCGTTTTATTGCCCCTTATCAGTTTTAATCCTCTCTGATTAGGTCCAGCAGCGTGTCAGTAGACTTGATATGTAGTACAATAGTAGAACCATAAATTTTATTGATTTGTACAGATAATTGATTTATAACTTATTTCCTGTTGTTTATATAAACTGTTTTATATAATAATGACATTTTACTTTTATTGAAGGATATGAAAAATATTTTAGATAAATGCAGTTAACTGTGATTTTAAAGTTATACTGAGAAAGTTAATATGCTCAAGTAATTAAGCACCTTCCTGTGGTGTGGCATGAATGCATTTTTGATGTATAAAGAATCCTTCTATTTATTTCTTTGTAAATTATAAGTGCAACTGAACACTTCTTCTAACTGTAAAATAAGCTAAAACATCTAATCTTAGTGATAATTGGTTTGTTGTAAGAGTAATTGATTGAGTATTTAAAACATTGCTCAATCTAACTTTGAAATCACAGTTATTTTTCAGTAATCTAAAAGTAAAAAAAATAGTTTATGTTTCTGTCATATAAGAAAATAATTTTGATATAATAACTAAGTGTTGATTTTTTTATAATCTAATTTGACTGGGAATTACATACCTAAAAGATAACTGATAAAATATAATAATAACATCTTAGGAAGGTCTTAAAATTTACGTATAACTAACATCCCTTTCCTACATTATCTGTACATAATGTAAGGAAGTTATACAGTAGCTGAATATGATAAACAGAAGCTAGTCTACCAGTGACCAGTCATGTTAATTGACATCTACTGTGAATTCGCTGTGAATTCGCATGGCTGACTGGACCCCTGTGGTGAATACCCCACATTCCTGTTCAATTGTCTTTAAGAAAACTTAAAAAACTCTTGTAAGAAGAATACATGGCCTTAGAATATTAGATACTTTATGTATAGCATTGTGTTGTAATATTTTGTCAAGCTTGTTCAAATCGTAACCCATGACTAAATAATGGTTCTGTCCGGGAGTATTCATGTTTTACATAGAAATGTTTACGAAAACGTAAAAACATCTTCTTGTCGGAAAACAGACGACCAGGAGCTCAGATATTTGTAGTCTGTATGCAGCATTGCGTTGTAGTATTCTACTCAGTTTGTACAAACCACTGGGGTCAAAATTGGCCACGTGGGGGAGGCAACGTTTTACATAGAAAGATACTAGTATAAGAATCTCTTTAAAAATAAACTTGTCAGAAACGACAGAGCCTTGAACTTAGATATTTGGTGTAAAACAATGTGTAATAGTCCCAAAGAAGGTTGTTCGAATCATGCCCCACTTGGTTAAAACTGTTTCTTTTTTCACGTAGACGTGTATATAGAAAAACCTGAATAATCTTCTTTGCCTAGAGCTTAGATAATTGTTTTGTAGTATTGCTTATTGGTCCTCTTCTGTTCAAACCCTACCACTTGGGTCATAATTGACTGCGCCTGAGTTTGGAATGACATATCTTGGCAATATAACTAAGTTTGAGTTTTGGATCTCTGTGAACTTTACCCTGACCATGTCATTATAAACAGTTGTAGTCAAATGATCAATATATTGCCGTTATAGCCCTCAGGTTATAATTTCATGGTCGAGTGTGGTATTGCAAAGTCGTTATAGTGAAGTAGTGAACACGTGATCCTGAAATTGTACTGTCATATCACATTCATCTTAAAACATTGTCTTATACGCAAGTATATTGCATTTGACACATCTAGTTCTTCCTCAAGCATTGTCAGTATGAAACAGTTCACATCTAGATGATTAACTAGAAAGACACTTTTGTTGTGAGTATTTAATAGAAACAATGTGAATGTATAGCATTAAAGGGGCAACAGGACTATATAAACCACTAGATGGCGCTGGGGCAGGTTTTTCAATATTTTCAAACATGTTTCAGATCAGAGACCCTTTTTCTTAAATTTTGACAAAGTTACAGAACTGTTTCCTTTGAAATTTGTTACAAAGGTAAGCTGTGCCATTTCAAAACAGTTAATCCAAAAATCTTAATTTCATATCACTTCTAAAAGTGACTTTGAGAAAAAAAATCAAACTGTCAAGCAGACGATCTCAGATTTGAATTTCCCGGGAGGTGTGGCTAATTGCTGATAAAGTCTGTGTTTATAAACAAAGCCACGTGGTGATGTTTATACACTTGAGAGCAGTGGCATGCATTACAGAAGAAAAACAGTTTACTAACCTTGATGAAAGTTTATTTCCATAAAATGAGAATATCCTTCATTAAAATGAATCATTAAGTTATTCAAGACCTATATAAGTAACTAGATAACAATCATAAATATATGTTTTTGTGCTGAAATCAATTCAAGTTGCCAATTGTTTTTCGAGTATTAAGTATTGAACTTTCTAATTTTGGTGTAAATGTCTAACTTGCAAAAGTACACAGCAGGACATAACTTCCCTTGCAGTTCAAATGTTTTGTTCTTCCCCCATTCGTCCGTACTTTTCTTCAAAAACCCATTCTGTCTATAGTACAGTTCAGTATTTTCTATAATAATTTTTTGTTGTATGATACTATTTCCAGGTTCAGGTAGTCTATTTCTTAGTCACTGAGCCCATGAGTATGCAGATACAATAAGGCAAACAATAGTGTTGGTATAAAAAAATTAAAATGTTTATGTGACTTAGACGAAGAATCCTTACTAAACCACTGCAAGGATCGCACCTGCAGGGTCAGTTAGTATTATCCTGGCTCATTATATATTATGATCCATTATTATCCAAGAATGAGCCTTTTAGATTGATTTTACTTTTGATTTTAGTAATTTCTCCATTTTATTTTTTCTTGATGGTCTATAATTTACATCATTCTGTGTTATCATCTCTATGAATTTTCAAATCCGTGTCAAAAACATTAAAACTAACGCAAATAGCTCCTTTTATTCTCTTTTGATATAAACAATACATGTCTGTTTCTGCAATGCTTTAAATATAAAATCAACTACATGCATATACATTGCATTGTGTTTTGAACTGATGTGATAATTTCCCTCCTTTTTCTGACACATGTATCAGTTTCATGTCTGGAATTTGGGTCCTTCAAAAATACACAAACCAGACCTGCATGCCGATGGCATTTAATTACCAATTAATTTTGTGACTCTATCTTAATTGGGTGCCGACATATTCATTTTACCACACTGTATTTATATTATAGGAAATTACACAAAATCAGGCCTAGTGCAAAATTTGACTCTGTGAGTTAGGTGTGAAATGTAATATTTATCTTTAAATTTTCTAAAAAGGGAGAATATAATGAAAGTCATGGGATAAAAAGAAAGTGAGAAGAAATGATTCAAGAGGTGAATAAATTTTCATCTGATTCCAAAGTGCTATAAAAAAAACCGTAAAGAAGCCCCAGGTCAGCTCAAGACCTAAAATCGTCTGCTTGCTGTTGTGATCAGCTGTTTGTTTACATTTTCTCCATTGCATGTTAATGTAGAACACTGAGTTTAACTGACAGGTACAAAGTTGAGAGAGTTAAAAATAGCCACTCCCCAAATACTCGCTGCCGTGGCAGCGATTGTTGCCAGTTTAAGTTATCATACTTAATAACCTTTGACAAGCATATTAGGAACAAAGTCAAAAATAGTTTCTGTCATGAGCACGCGGTTCAGATAGAAATATCCGTCATCGAGGGTAACTGTTTGGCGGGAACGCGGCTCTGCCGATGTGACCGATATTTCCATGTGAACCAAATGTCTCATGATAGACACTTTTTCTTGCATACCTTCTTGCACTTACAAACATATTTCTAATTGCAAACTTATCGAATAAATGCATTATGATATGAAAACAAACGATATTCAGATGTTTTGTTTGGGGAAGTGACGTCAAAATGTTTATAACGTTTTACGGTACAAGTAATTCACGAAAGTCGTATTACATGGGGGATGTAAAAGATTTTCCAGCACTGGTGAAAACTGCGGATGCCCCGATCCGGTATGCAAGAAGCATTTATATTGAATGCATACAGTTGCAATAATACGTTCCTATTTGTGTCTTAGAATCGTTTTCACTTCATAGTTCACTTTATAGTTCACTTAATATTTGGACGTATTATCACTACCGTACAAGTATTGTGCACAATATATATTATGTGAAATCATTTAGTAAATATGTTATTCAATATGGTGCCTTCTAAATATGGAATAATTGACACTGACATAAAAAATATTGACCATGCAAATTTTGAAATATAATAACAAGAGACGTTAAAATACACACATCAAGTAAAGACATAACTGAAAGTTTAACAATTAAATTACAGTTGGTTGTTTAGGTCCTCAAGTGATTTTAAGGAAACTTAATGAATTTGCCAAAGATCCTGTATGACTCCCATGCATAATACAATTTGAAACGTTAAGGAATTTTGTTTTATCTGACTGCAATACCCACACAGTTTTGTCTAAATATCATGTTTATTCAGCCAAAACTTGTGTAAAATGCCAGTAGCCAACAAAGGTGTACAAGCGTACATACCAGAAATGCGTTGCTAGCGTAAGTTGGTGCTGAATCGTTTGGCCTCGTGTTTTTTATTCGGTTTTATAAAACGCTATTGGAGAAGGAGTTTATGTGAAAAGGTCGTAGTCCGAAGAGTTGAACAATTACGACCAAGGATGTAAAGTATATTTCAAAATAACCGTTGACTTAATGAAACACTTAGTCTTACTTAACAAATTCATATTTCTTATTTCTCTGTTTGCTTGTATGTTTTTCTCATAATTAAGCCTAACACCCGGTCTAAAGTACGGCGTGTATTGACAGTGTGTATCCGAAAGTTGCATCCCTTTAATGTTATAGTTTATAACACAATTTGTACCTGCGTTCGGAGAAGTGTTTTTGTAAGGTCTGTTTTGTTGGTAAGTTTAGATAAACCAGTAAACGTTTATCTTTGGTCTCCGACTTTCGCTTCGAATGGAACGAAGACGCCTGAAGCCATTTGTTTAGGGGTTTTAAAGATGTTTGCAGTTTAAGGTGATTTGTATAGTAAAATCCTATCGTAATACCGGCTCCCTGAAGCAAGCCTGCAAGATATACGACTACACACGTTATTTTCATTGATTTTGATTTAGAAAGTGGTAAGATTCTTCTTCGTATACTTAACTTGATGTAGCTTTGACTGGCGACATGTAGCATGTTCCTTTGAAGTACTGAATTGATAACTTGCAGCCACTACAAGTCCTCAAACGTTCTAGGCTTTCAGTTCAAAGAGTTTAATCATTGAAAACATCGGTTTGTTTTATACGTTCATTGGCAGTTTCAAAGTTGATCTCGGTAAGTTAACTGCAATTTTATTACCTCATTAATACGCATGGCAATGCCTATAACAACATCAATAGTAGTCAGTATTAATTTAGAATAATAAAGCGGCTACAGTAGTATGGAGTTGCAACAGCTTACATACAATCTACAACTATACCATGCACAATTTAATAAACCAACTCACCTTTATAATAACCCGGTCATTATATAAAAATGTTTTTGTTAGTCGATGAATTAAACGTAGACAGTCGTCAATTAAAATATCGAATTTGCTTGCTGCGTTATTCCAGAACATGAGTAAAATGGACAAGAATGAAAGAGGTCTTCCCTGGAAAATGAATTGCTGTATCTGGCAGATGTCTTTATTGCTGGATTGTAATGGATAACATGATCAATATATACAAAGCTCCTCTACTATTCATTGCCAGAAATTGTACTATTTCGAGTGTGTATAACACAATTCGAAATAAGCTTTGTTGTAATGAAAAAGATCTCACTAAATTACAGACGAATTTTTGTATGTAGTATTAATTTACATAGCGTTCACTACAGGATCGGGTCTGTTATTTCTAACTTATACATCAATTATGTATTTTGTTTCGAATATTTGTTTTCCTGACCCCAGACAAAGGAGGTTTCCCTCTTTCTAAAAAAACTGCCTAAATCATAACGGGTCAAATAAAACAAAAATCACTTCTTCATATCCTTTCCTGTCATGTATTATGGAAGCAGTTTCGAAAATTTTTAAAAGAAAACTGTGAAATCATTATTTAAAGGGACATACCCTATAACTGATTTAAAACTAAATAAACTCAAACACATAAATAATAGAACATTCTGAAGTATAATAACAAACCTGTAAGTTTAAGCTATTCAATCCAGTTATTATCGATAACATCAGCGTTTTAAAAAATCTTGCAGTACCGTACATCATTCAATAACGTATGTAGAGTTGTTGTTCAATTAATAGGTGGAATGAGACTTATAACAGAATGCCTCTTTATTTGAAAAAATTGTTGTAAAAGTAAGCATTGTTTGCTATACGTTCTTTAAAATAATACTTATTTATCATTTTACGTTCATTGAACACAATATCTATGTTCCGAGAATATAATATGCTAGATATAGGGTATGTGCCTTTAATGGTAACAAGTCTTCGATTTCCCAAATCACTAAAAGAAGTTGTAAAATACTTTGTACGACACAAATTAACTTCTGTGTAGTGTTGACTTTTACCTTTAATGTTTTCAAAACTATTTTGTCTCTAAAGTTTACACTGTTTCCTCTTTAGTGCATTTTACCCCCTTGGGTGCCAATAAGTCCAATATCAGATCAAATTTCAAGTTAGCATATGTTGTCAATAAAATCACTGTCGTGCTTAAGTAATAAAAACGCGTAACCGGATACTAACATGGCTTAGAATGGAGCTTGACATATTGATAGTTATTATGCATACTCTCATTGCATGTAAACCAGGTCAACATTGTAGATGTTGGGATAGATAAGAGCAATCTAGGTGTAACGTTTGTCCTTATTTAAATTTAAGATGGGATTTAGGAAAGAAGTGGGTGTTCATCTGATTATAATAGCGGAATGAAAATCAGTAAAAGGCTTCTAGGAAAAGATCATGCAACAATAACCCCGTCGGAAAGAATAACATATTATTTTGCATGGCAATCTCATTAAATCGGCCTAATTTGGCACTGTATAACCAGAACAGAACGGTCTGTTACGTTTTAAACTGTCAGTTATTTTTCAACTCCGAAGAATGATGGATTCAATATAAAATGTATTGTGCTTACATCTTATGTTTAAAATTTGCTCCATGTCTGAAAAGTTTTCAGAAAGAAAAGCTGTTTTAGCTAGTATTTTTAGAGTTTTAAAAAATGCTCGTTGAGTGCATTCATTATGTTACATTGTCTTTCAATTGGTTTATTTTTTAATACTGGTCGGTTAGGTAAGAACAGTTCTTTACCATTATAGCGTCACTAGTTACAGTTTTCAAATTTTTCCAAAGATATTTTGCAGTTGTTTTTTTTATTCACTGCTTCATTATAGAAATTCTTTTTACTTTTTCGTATCATTAATGGAATTTTATTTCTCAGTATTCTATATTCGTCAAATATTTTATATTAATGTTATTTATTGCGATGCAATATAGCTGGCTGTTTCAATATCATCATTAAACTACTCTGGTCGGGTGTTAAGTTTTATTCTTAAATTCGAATGGGGCATGCATTAATAGGACAATCCTTTTTTTCATTGCCAATCTTGCCACAGAGATATTATTTATGATCCAGTAGACAGCGCTTTTGAACGCGAGTTTATAATTATGGTGAAAATAGACAAAATTACTTAGACTGGAACAACACAGATACAGAACAAATGATTATATATATTAAGATATTTCAATTAATCAATATAGAAAAAAATGTACATTTAGCTTCCCAAGATCTCATTCACCTATCAGACAATAGTATCCCGTATATCAACATCAATTTAAAAAAAAAACCCACATATTATCAAACTTTGAAGGTTTCCATTGTGCCAAAAAAAGTTAGGGAAATAATTCAATATGTTGCATTAACCATTATTTACAGTGTAAACTGTCATAATTTACTCCTTTGAAATTGTACAGCTTAGGTTTATACATCATGGTTTATTGTGTAAACGGCCCTTTACACGCCTATCATTGTGGCACATTCCTTCTTACACGAACACATTACAGCGAGTATTTGAATGACTATTTAAAATACTATGTAGTATGTTGTATCTGGTATACTGTTGCGAAATAAAAATTCTGATATGTTGTTTTCTGTCCAGTAAAATATACTGCACTTTATCTTACGTTTTCGTTGCGTCAAGCATTCCAGGAAAACTAGAAAAATGTTTGTACCTACAAAGACCAGGACGTGCATACACGTTTGTAGAACCGAAAGATATATTATCAGGTGTTTAGTTCGGTCACTGATTTAAAAACCGAGTATGTGGAAGAATCTTACTTCTTCGTGCATTGTTGCCATTTTTGTTCTATAAGTGCAATTCCCCCCTTAGTAAAAAACACTAAACTACATCAAGTTTATGGACATTATCTTCTGCCAATCTGCAAAAATGCAACTAGATCATTTCAGAGCAAAATACATTAATTAAATATTTCATTATTTTTTTTAATTAAATGGAACGATAATATTGATTAAATGGTGACGCACACATCAGCACATATGCAACGCCTAGATTGTTCCCTCAGACGTGGTTACATTGGATTCTTTCCGAGTTATTGACGGAAATCTGTGGATTCACTTTGCATCTCATAATGTAAGAAAGTAGCTGCTTTATTGCCTAGAGTAGGAAATTCAATATGGATAGAAGAGATACTTTCACAGATAATGCTTTGATTGATCTTATTAACTTGAGAAAGCAACGGACAACCATAAAAATGTTGAGAGATTAGCTTGGCTGCATTTTAAAAAGAAACTCTTAAGGGAAATAGTAACCCTCAGATTTTCATGCAAGACTACTAGCACTGGGGCACAGAAATATCTCGTCGGACTAACCTGTTCCTGTGGGAAACTGCGGAGATGTCTTGGTACATCAGACTCCGAACCAGATGGTCACGAGTTCTAAAACCATCATCGAAATTTGACCGCGACATCACCAGTCTTTCCTTTTGGCCAGGGAACGGGCCTGATCTCTACAAAACTGCCATTAGGTGTCGTAATATCAGTAAAGAGCTTAAAGGTTTCATGCAATTAAAAAAATATATAAAACTTTTAAATGTTTTTGTTTCTATAGACTCGGTAACTAAATGTAACAATAAAAGACAGTGTATATACAACGACCTCTGTATCTGATGCAATTCAATTAAAAAACCCGAGTATCGAGGAACGGAAAGTGTTTCACTAGTGTACACTTTCTTCTACTGTGAGGACTATATACAAATCTAATACAAAAAGCTTATTGAAAAGCTGGGAGAGGACGGAATTTTAATTGTCAGCGATGTATCTATTGTACCTTCTAGTAAATTACCCGATGGTAATGAAAGTCCTCCGTGACTTAAATGAATAAGACGGTAGTGTTTCCGTTAGGTCACAATGAACAAGGTTTTTGTGGTGAAAGAAAATACAGATATTGTAGATAAAATCCCAGTATTCGTTTAGCCAGTAAGAGACGTATCGATGGTGAAATTAACGACAGTGAGAAAACCGCGCTCGTAACCTACATCCATAACTATTATG
>JAFMSR010001462.1:0-27789 GCA_022818135.1 Saxidomus purpurata
AGCAGTTTCATCAGCTGTTTTTATTCACTGCAGCACACAGGTATGAGCATATTTACGTTCGGAGCAGTACCCAAATAAGCAGCTCATTTAAATGAGGCACACTTGTAGTGTCAAGTATACAAATATATTGAGTTTTATAAGTAGTGATATCCGTGGGATGTGGATACTGAGTCTCAGTACCACCATTGTCTAGGCTTTTCAAAACATCATCCAAGGCTTTTTGGTTCGAGGATAGAAGCCATTCTGTTATATGTAGTTTCACCTCTCATACATATGCTGTACTAAGTAGTTTTTAGTACAAAACGAAGCTGTTTCTGAGAAAGATAGTGAGGGAATAGACCCTAAAACTGGCATCACTTGAAAACTTCACGTTCTTTTGAAGCTGATCTCTGAGAGTTTAAAAATAGAATAGACTGTCTTAAAAAGTGTGTGTATTGAGTGGTCTGATAATTTGTCATAAAGGGGCAATTTCTTCTGGCCAAATCCTCAAGTAGTTGTGATGTAGGCTATCAACTACAGTAGAAACTATCAACAATTATTTAAACCTATAGCTTGCCAGATAATTTTCAAGTTTACTGAAACTGAAACTGAAACTGTTTTATTTGCTTAAACGCCTATTTCTACATAAAATACATATTCAATGGCGTTGTACACTATTATATCAAAACATTAAAAATATTAAATAAATGTAGTTTAAGAATGATAAAACAATAAATTCTAAATCTAAAGCATATTATCAAAAGTTAAATAAAAGACATAATAATGTTACTTTGATAATAAAGAGATTGTAAAATCAAATATTTATCACAGAATTAATGCACTGAATAACATTGTCTCTCAGTTCACTGTTTCTACACTCTACTGACTTTGACTAGAAAAGATTGAAATAGTCTGTGAAGAAATGAGTCTTCAAGTGTTTCTTGAAACTATCAACTGATGAGCATTGTCTGATATTTAATGGAAGATCATTCCAGAGTTTCGGGCCGATCGTACTAAAACTTCTGTCGCTGAATGTTTTACACTTATTAAAAGGCACTTCATAACTATCAACTGAAGATGAGGATGATCTCAGAGAACGTTTTTGAACTTTAGGTGTAAGCAGTTCAGTCAAATACGGTGGTGCATTTCCAACGTGACAGTTGTACATGTATACAAGAATCTTGAATTGTATTCTGGCCTTGATGGGCAGCCAGTGTAGATCGTATAGTGCCTGCTTAGAACAGTTACTGTCTCTTTTCCTACGATTTAATACTAATTTGGCACACATGTTTTGAATTCGCTGTAGTTTTGCAATATCACAGTTTGAAATACCATACAAAATCACATTGCAATAGTCTAAGTGAGAAATCACGAGTGAGAGTACTAGAGTTTCTGTTGCATCTTGTGTGAGGAATTTGCGGATATTCTTTATGCGAAAAAAGCTCAACATAGCTGTTCGACACTTGATCTTTATGTGATGTTTGAAAGTCAAATTTTCATCCAAATATGCCCCTAAATATCTGATTGTATTTTGTCGTTTGATCTTATCACCACAAATGTTAATTTCATTTTTAGACAGTTTACTCAACTGAGGAGCACTTCCGAAAGTTATGTGTTCAGTTTTTGAAGAATTCATTTTTAATTTATTACTGTTCATCCAATCATTTGCTTGTGATGCGAACTCTTCTAGCTCCACAATGGATTCGGCTTGAGAACGGGTGTAGGTTTGAAACGTTTGCCGGCAGTATGATCGTCGGCGAAGCCGTACACGGAGATGGTAGGCGGAACAATGTCAAATATGGTCCCTGCATAAGCGAGGTAGAGCCACGGCCCTAAACAGCTTCCTTGGGGGACACTGCACGTGAGATCGCGTGCTGACGACATTATATTGTTCACACTTACGCGACAACTCCTGGGTCGCAGGTACGAGTCTAACCAGTCGAGTGCTACTCCGCAGATACCATACTGACGATTGAGAACGTCGAGAAGAATGTCATGATCGACGGTATCAAAAGCTGCGCTTAAATCCAACGCTATTAATCCAGTTACTTCTTGATTTTCCATGGCAGCAAGAATGTCATTAACAAGACGAAGTAATGCTGATTCGCACGAATGATGTTGTCGGTACGCTGATTGGTTCTTTGGAAGGAGATTGTGTTCATTTGCATGTTTGTTAAGGTAGAATAATGCTGCCTTTTCGATTAATTTCGACAGAAATGGTAGGTTGCTTACTGGTCTGTAGTTAGAAAATATGAGTTCGAGTCCAAGTTTTTTCAACAGAGGTCTAACTATTGCCTGTTTCCAATTTGGTGGAAAGACACCTTGTGACAACGAAAGATTAACTAATATCGTAATGATGGGAAACAGTTCAGTCACAAATGACTTCAAAACTTTCGTCGGCAAAACGTCAATTTCGCAAGATTTCGTTTGCATGGAATTAATCAATTTTTTCACATCATTTTCACTTAAGGTTCCAAATTCCTCGAATTTTGGTACATCTTTCGACAATGGTTCGTAGTTCTTATGATGTTTAAGATTGTCTCGTATTTTCTCAATTTTGCTCATGAAGAAATCGGCGAATTTATCAGCTAAACTGTTTTCATTGTCAACGGTCGGCATTGGATTTCCGGACTTGCCGCCGGTGAGATCCGTCATGAAGTTGTAGAGTTTCTTGGAATCTCCCTTGAATTCGAGCACTTTCTGACTAAGTTTGCGTTCCTTTTCAACATTAAGTTCATAATTGTATTTATTCAATGCATTTTTGAAGATTTCATAGTCATTTGGATTTTTGTGTTTTCTCCACGTGCGCTCAGATTTGCGTAGAATACTCTTTAAGTGTTTTATACTCTCAGTAAACCATGGCTTCGGATTTCTACAAATAACTGTTTTTTCGATTTCAGGTGCATGTTTATCAACGATAATTTTCATTTCGGATTCAAAAAGTTCCACATATTGAATAACTGATTCACTTTCAATTTTTATATCGGTAATATCACTGGCGAATTCTGAGCGAACAATATCTTTAAAGTTTCTGTATGTGATGGATTTGCTGATAATGTTCTCTTTTTTCACTTTTGTGATGACTTTCACTACACGATGGTCTGAAAAAAATGGACCAGGTTCACATGAGACTAGTTCAACACCATTTGCGACCTCTGTGATCACAAGATCGAGACTTTGACCGAACACTTCCGTGGGAAAATGTACATGTTGTTCTAATCCCATAGCACACAAACAGTTATTAAATTCTGAAATAGCACTGGTGTCGTCGTGTATATGAAGATTGAAATCTCCCATTGCCAAGAGGTTTCGATATTTTGAAACAATGTCTTCCATAAATTCAAAGAAGTCTTTCACAAATTGCAGAGGGGTAGCCAATGATGGGGGTCTATAAATTCCTACACAATTGATGGTAATGTTTTTGAAAACCAATTGCCATACTCCGTACTCGAAAGTCTGGGTCGCGCCGGATTCCTTTTTCCGCATATTGACGGTACTTTTACAAGTCAAAGCAATACCGCCGCCAACACGATTTTTACGATTTGCAACAATAAGTTTATAACCATTTTGGTTTAAATCTGATGTTTCGAAATGAGATTGTTTGTCATCTGAATACCACGTTTCCGTCAAAAGTGCAAAATCAATGTTTTCATCACGAAGCAATTGTCCGACTAGTACATCTTTGTTGACTACTGAATGGCAATTTAATGTTAAACATGTCACATTTTCTCTGAAATTACTTAGGGTATTTTGTCGTTTTGGGTATACTAGGTTTGAGATATTTACACCAAGTTGTTTCTTTTGTGGTTTATTAATTTTGGATGTTTTGTTTCCAGATCTGTAACTTCTAAAGTTCAAAATACCATTTTACATTGTAATAGTCATAAGGCCTAAATAACTAACCCTTGTTTGATCATGGTACGACAATTGTTTCATTTTAAATATGCCTCTTTCTGATGCTAGATATAAGTAAACTTTTGGATGAGAGAGATATGATAAATGGTTTATCGGGTAAAGAAGATCTCAAATAGTAAGTGAAATTAATGATAAGTTATAATAAGTGTCTATCTTGTTTTTATTTTGGTGTCTGTCAGGCTGCGACAAGCAATTATTCTGTCTCTACATCATCAAAATACGTGTACAGTTCCATTTATGGTTATCATTTTCCTTTTGTCAGCACTCTGCATGAAGCCTAACAAAGGATAGAAATAAATGATGTATATTAATAAAGAATTTCATTACAATTTTTGTAAATATCTAAGCCTATTCTAGAAACCAATATTTTAGTGCTTTCCGCGGACTAGTACATTATTGTGCAGAGAAAATTATTAAAAGAGGATCGGACGTTTTTATACAGTAAACAAACACGACAGCTAGCAAAGTCATTGTCGATACATATACTTTAAGAAGCTGTTTCTTAGAAAGATTATAAGGAACTGGGGCCTTATTTATGCAAGGTGGTCATGGACTAAGGCGGTGGTCGAGTGGTTAACGCTTTTGACTACCAATCCGGAAGTCCCCGGTTCGAATCCTGACTGGGGCACTGGAAATTTCAGAAACGCTTTTCAGTTTTTCCCACTCATCTAGAGATGAACTGGTTAGAAACCCAGAGGTAGTCTCACGTGTATCGGTGCTATACACCAGACACTTAAAAGAACCAAGGAGTCAAATGATAATAAAGACAGGGTCTGGTACCCGGACTCCCTTGTATCTGCATCTGTCTCTTCAACCTGTACCTGCCAATAGTCCTTGCAAGTTCACCGGCGGAGAAATATTCAACACTTATAAGGTTTTAAACTATGTTTTAAGGTAGTGGATGTGTAAGGTTTCAAACTATGTTTTAAGGTAGTGGATGTGTAATGATTACTTCCTGTTTAATGACCATTTGGAATAATTTTGATTTTATAGTTGTACCTAATTTGTAGTGTGGCGCAGTGGTTAGAGCGTCTGCTTCAAGATCAATAGGTCCCGAGTTCAATCCCCGAAGGAGCCAAAATTGTTTTCGTTATTTTTTTTCTTTTTTAGTTATCAAATTGAATGACATGATAAATTATTCCATTTTACAAGATTTTAAAACTGTCTCTTAATTTTCCGTAAAGGTCCCATTGATTGAAAATTTCACCTGTTAATATTTTGTAAGCCATTTGTTAATTAAGTGCACTGAACCCAGTTGGGCGGAAATTTTCGACAAGAAACGTGTTTATTGGGACATAAATCACCAATACAAATTGGCCGGTATTTCACCGAAACGCAAATATTACGATCCTCGGCGACTTCCGTAAAATATCGGAAAAGTTTCCGTGTGACGTCACTTGCAGGACTCGAGAAAGATCCGTTACATTGATTATAGTAAACGAGCACACAAAACTCCGTGTAAAAACGCGATTAACTTACTATTTAAATTAGTTTTGTAAATGGGAGGCGCCTAGTGTGTTCTGGGTGGATGCAGCAACAAATGGAGTGAGAGGATAAGCCTACACCAGTATCCTTGGGACTCTAATATAAAAAGTCAGTGACTAAGACAATAGGGACGAACCGCAGTCGAATGAAATTTGTCATTCTTATAAAACACCCCGGCGTGACTATCAAGCATACATAATACGAATTATATATGTTTTTATGGTCGGCCCGGGGTGTTTTATAAAAATAACTTTTCGGGTCCGAACTTCATGTGACTGTATGACGAACGTTTCAAAATTCTAGAGTAGCATCTGCGTGAAACGACCAAGCGTTGAAAGTCATGCACGACATAAAGACAAAAAATGTATTTATAATTCGACCTTTGTAGAATGATCTCGATCTATTCAATTTAAGTATTTTCTTAAGGAATAAGTTTCTTATAACAAGATTTAGACTTTGTTGTTACAAACTTTTCCAATCTAGAACTTTACTTCTATAACTTAAATCATGTCAAATTACATCATATACGAGGATGTTAGGTTGAAACTTTTGTTACAAAATGTATTTTATTACAGAATATTATGATAATATTTAAGACACATGTTTTTAAGATCTAGTCTTAATAACAAAAGCTGGCAGTTATATTTAAAATCATTTTTAAAAAATTAATGTAGAACAAAGGCCCTATATAGAATATAACTGTTACTCTACTAGAAGTTAAACTTACACGGTGCGGAACACTCCAGTAATCCATAAAAGTTTTATATTCTAAAATAATATCTCGTTTTAACAAACAACAACAAACAACAATACCTTTATTGCAAGTCATCATTTACATGACTTTGGCAACGAACGAAATAAATACAAATACATTCAATATATGTTACATGCGCAGTGTATTTGAACAATTGTATTGAAATAAAGAAATACGGACATTTTCTAAGATGTATAAACACATCAAATGGTTGCCATGGTAAATAATTAACGTAGATCTAACCACTGAAGGAATTACAGTTAATCTAGCCCAAGGGCATAAGTAACAATAAAGGATGCGATATGATTTGTTGTTAATTGGCGCCCCCCTGCCAGCAATCTAACTGGTCACACATTATTGCATATTGCACACTGGTCAATTGCATTTGATAATTACACAACAATATACAACAACAAAAACAACAACAATATAGTTTATTAACATGCAAAGTGCCCAATTAAAATTATGAAACCATTATATTTGTTTTCAAGTTTCAATCTTGAAAAACATAAATAGAGCTATATACAACTTGATAAAATGTTCAGAAAGTATATCTTTTTGGTTGCCGATGACACATTGTATGTACTCAAATGAAATATTTTTCTTAAAGTGAAATTTGACACGTATTTAGGTAGATATCGCGATTTTAATTATAAAGAGTTTTCAAATAGATTGTCGTCAGAATTGTTTTTAACCAACAAAATCGTGTAACCTATTTTGATTTACATTCTTAATTCAATTGTAAATCTAATTCTTTATACTACCCACAAGAAAACGTGTCATGGAAAATCAAGCTCATCATTTTAGATATTGTAATTAGATCGAGCATTTGTGTTCTCATTTTCATCATCAATGGAAATATAATATCGTCCATATTTGTATAGTTTGTACATGTAACTCACGTGCATGCGTACGTTTAAATCGTTTCGATACATTTGCATGGTACTTTTCTTACACATTTAAGAATGACACATAGATTTCATTTTGATAGAAACAAACAGAAACAGAAGTTGGTGTCATTTGCATATAAAAAAAACTCGACATAACTGCAGTATCTTTATACTTTAATCAAATAATTTTATAACATTACACGGACTTCGTTCTATACGTTACGGGATCAAAATAATCTTCATCTCTACACTCTGAAGATGCCTAATAAGATGAAATTATCGCTTTCGTTGTTGTTAGAGTATCTGTTATCGGACACGATTGTACTGCAAATGACGTCACTCCAGGCTAGCGATTCCGAAACTGCCGCTCGTAGGTTTCCGGAAATATTATCGTCACTTTCCGTACAGGTGTGTTTTTTGAGAACTTTATGGACTTACGGACAGGTAACCACTCAGTATTTTTCGTTAACAATTGTCACATTTGCATTTGCTGACGAATAATATTCAAATGAAAAAAAGAATTTTTTTAATAAATGGGACCTTTAATTATATCAAGCTGTACAGTTACTTGAAAATATAAAAATTGACCGTGCTCATTTTTAAAAGTTCAATATCTCAAAAAGTAGACGGTAAAACACTTTCATTTTTCCTTATATTTCAGTTCATATGCTACTAATAAAAGTTTTATAATCAATAGTGATGCCCCTACTGCGAATATTTTGCTACAGTTGTGTATATTTACTTGTGTGATATGTCACGGGGCAAAATTAGGCAAATTGTATACCCAAGTTTTTGGCATTATTGCATACTTTTTGTTACACATGTTAAGCTTGTAGAATTATAATACATGTTTTGTTATTCTTCATTGCTTGTAATACATTTTGGAACCTAGAACAAAATAAATGTAAATAAATACTTACAAACATACCTATTTTAACTTTAAGGTTACTTTTAAATATGGTCAGTATTTCTTAAGTGGGGGAAGGGCAACCAAAAAACTAAATTGATTTTTAATTAAACGGTGAAATGTCTTTAAATTTTGCACACTAGTTCGTTAACTAATATAGATTATAATAATATTAAGTTTAATGTGTTTGGGAATAGTGTCCATTAGACCCCCACTACCTTAAGCTCTGGTGTTCTATTCATTCCACACAATACGATTCCACTGTGAGGCATTAGTGCAGTTGTAGCACTTGTCTCTGTATTTGAGGGTTCTGGATTTGATCTCTACCACTGATTTGGTAGTGTCCTGAGACAAGACACATTAACTCACATTTCTTCTCTCTCTCTCTCTCTCTCTCTCTCTCTCTCTCTCTCTCTCTCTCTCTCTCTCTCTCCGTGGTTGATTCTCTGAGTAGTCTCAACTCTTTCGCAATCGACAATAAATGAATTAGCATTAACATTATATTCAAAAATCTCTCTGGGGACTTCTGGACGAACACTTAGGATTAGCTCACCTATGGAATAAGTGTTTCTTTAACATTTTGTGGCACTATTCACAAACATTTTAAACTACATACATGTATCTGGCTAGCTTAATAGTACACGGTATGCCTAGTCTTTCATAAAATATCCTTTCATACTTCCTGCGTCATAAAGCTTCAATACAATATTAAAGAGAACTGACACCCAAATATATCATTAACTTTATTAAACGTATCCTAATTTGTAAATCTTCTGTTAAACAGTATTTACAAATCTCTAAAGTATTGAACATTTATTATCAGATATGTATCATAAAAAGAAACACCATCAGTTTCAGCAATACTACAACTTATATCTTAAAAAACATAAAATATTACAGAGCTGCTAAAATACATAAACGCCTCTTAGGTTAGTATGAATTCAAAACAACGAGGCCATAAACACAGTGCATTTCATACGTTTTCCATTGCCCTTCATGAAATTCATGTTTGACGAGCAGTGTTTTGTTTCATAAGCATAACGGTAACCATGAGTAGACCATACTGGTCATAAATTACGTTTTATGCCACAAAGAGCCACATGAGCATTTTAGTTGAAAATAAAATGAGTTCAGAGTACTTTTTTGATTGGCCTTGGTTGGAGACATTAACAGAAACCCAAAAAAATCAAGCAAGTACATATAAGAAGCACAAAGCTCTGAGCTCATTTTAAGAATCACAAATAATTTGAGCATGCTCTGGAAATATGAATCACCTTCTGAAATTACTATTTACAGAGTAAGTAAATAACAATCCATGTATTATTTAAAGGCAAACTATAATTCTGAAAACATTCATAAAATCATGTAGAATAAAATCATTTTATATACAGAACAATTTAAGGACACATTTGTATTGATCTAAATCTACCCAAAGTCTGGTTAAGCCTCTTCCAACTCATCAACATATATTATTTCATAAAGCAAGCTTTTCAAAAACTAGATTGTCACAGAAAGTTAAATGGTTATTCCAACAGTCAAATAAAGTCAAGTTTGTCTCTAAATCAAAACGTCTATCAAATGATTAAACGTGATTGTATTAAACAAGTGACAAGCCATGAGCTATTATTACAACATATGAAAACAAAGTGATGAATATCATAACAAAGCTTTAAAACCTTAAAGTTTTCTAATGGTGATATACGTCATAAATACAAACAAGCAAACGAAAGTAAAGACACATATAACTAAGAAGTAAATTCCAGAAAGCTGTGGCTTTAATGGTTTAAAACACTACAGATTTCTCTTAAATGCTATAATAAACCCGTGACACATCACACCAGGGTGGAATGTTTATTTTCCAAAACTTCAACTAAAGCTTTTACTAAAGGTGGTAAATATTCCTAGAATGCCCTTTTTGTCCCTATTTGCCAAATGTTCTTTCGAATTGTGTTTTTATTTTTTCCATGGTGCATAAAACATCATCCACAGCTTTATTCAGTTTCATTCTCAATGTACTTAAAGTACTAAAATGTATTTTTCAAACTATGTGCAAGGGCAAGAACTCTTAAATGCTTAAACATTGAAACCTTAAAAAACATCATACACAGTGTAGAAGTAGAGCATACAGGAATATTTTTTTTATAAAAATATGTAAACAACATCAAGTTCATAACACTTGAATGCCTAAGGCAAAAAAGAATTCTGGGACAGGATCATCAATGGTGTTATTTTTGGCTGGGGTCATATTTAGATCAATCTTGGTAGATACTGAGAAAATGCTTGGTTAACTACCTTTGTCAAGATACAACTGATCAGCATCACTTCAAATAGATAAACCTTTCAAGTCCCATGATCACTTTGGCTGTTACAATTACACGTAGCATATACATTTACGAGAAAATGCGTTACTGGTGTGAGTAACCGTTATCTATCGATCGTAACAGTGTAAAAATAACTTAAATTATGTTTAATATTGCCAAAAATATGAATATAGCATATATCTACATTGTTTAAGAATACATATTACACAAATCTATCATTGGACGTCAAAAGAAGCATGATAACAAGTAAAAACAATATGTGAACATATACCAAATCATATATAAAGCTCATTTGAAAAAAGTACTCAAATTTGTAAAAAAGATGCAAACGAAAGTATAGCCAAAATAACATTATAATTTTGAAAGCCAAACAAAATATTTAATAGCATAACTACAAAATTAAAATGAGTAAGAACAAAATTGATGCCCGTCCATATCGTCTCTTTATGATTAACATTATTTATTACAGTTAGCTCGAATGCATGGCAACAAAGGTGTAACCCTTGGTTTATTTAAAAACCTCAAACGTGAAGAAAGTAGAAAACTCTATTATTTCCCTATATCCTTTGCACAGCCGGCATATTTTGTTACACACTCGACAGACATGCATGTGTTTCTGTAAACACTGTACTTAACGTTATGCTACTTTCGGTTTACTGCGCAAGTAGACTGAGCTGTAACATGAAAGTAAAAGTTTCATTGGCCCACCTACAGAGGTCACGCGCAGGGGTCACCCTGTCTGCTAACCTGCGCATGGACTTCTTTTTTTTTTTTGCTAACGAGAGGTCGATTTTAAGCGTTCTCATAAGATGTCAATATACCTAGGTTTGAGTACAACATGTCTGCTTTATATCTATGAAAAAATATTTGCACGCGCTCAAAACACTATCCCACAGGGGCCTGTACGCGAACGTTGGTAAAACGAAAATTTTGAAACCTGGTAAAATTGTGTCCAATGTCATTTTCAAGGTTGTCTTAAAGTGTCAGCATTTGCCCCAGACGTCCGAGTTTTCAACATTCAGGAGCTGTCGGCATAGCCTTTAAATTCATACAGACAAAACGTGTTCAATACGACAACTGTCACTTCTTTGGAAGGCCAAACCTGTCTTAACCCGCGTATACGGTTTATTACGTTATGGCCGTTCTAAGGATATAAAGATTCTGGCAACAACATGTGCTTATTTACACACATTTAAGAAGTTATTGTCATATACTGTGAACTAAATTACCAACCCTTACAATAATATGACTTATTCGTGATAATAATTTAAAACTTCTGTTGATAACGTTTAATGGACAATTTACTAAAAATAATTCAAAAACAGGTTTTTGAGTTTAAACAATACCAAATGCATTAGTTACTTTTTAATCAAGGGCGGCCCGTAACTCTGTTCATGATCAAACACTGCTGTGGTAATTCTACTCAGCGTTCATTTAACACCTCATAAGGTATATACAATGTCAAATATAGTATTAATTAAAACAAGGACTAATTGATTTTGTCTAGCCTATAATAAAACTTAATGAGATGTTATTGCCATTCACATTTTGTTGAAGTAAAGTTCTGATTACAAAAAAACGTTACTTCTTTACAAATATAATGGTTTTTAGATTGATCATGGGCAGGTAGTCCCCTGAAATGACACTCAGACACAATTCAAGCCTGATCAGGCAAAACAAAAAAGAACTAAGGTAGTATCCCTGAGTCATATGTCGTTTTCAGTGGATTTAAATGTAAGAGTATACTAAATATTCGGATAATTTTCAGAATGTCAATATTTCAGTATCTTGTTTTCCGTTTGTGCTATGATAGTCTTTCACAAATGGCACATCAATTCGTCTCGGTTAAAATGCTTGATTTCCTTGTCAACCTGTTTCAACATAGCTAACCAGTCTTGTGCTTGTTTGAGGGTCGGCGACTTGAATATGAAATCTCTAGCATTGGTTTTTACCAAAACATAGACCATTCCTGAAAGCATAAAATTCTTATAGATATTTTCAAAAAAAATGTTATCATGTTTTTGCTACTAGCTCATTTATACATGAAATCGCTCGATATATCCTCAACAATATAAATAACTTCAGTCAGAAGGATTCCTTCGTAGTGGATAATAGAAAATCAAAGTATGCAAAAAATGTATAATGTAGATTCTTCGTGAGACTTATCCTTTTAAATTCTTTACAGAAAATTAATTCGATTAATATTAATTAATTAAGTTGATATTTTAACATTGAGCTGAAGCACGTTTTAAAGCTTTTAGGCTGAATTTTACATCTGAAGCTGTCGGATATATGAAAGTCATATGAAAGCATTTTTCACTCAACAAAGAGATGGTGTATCTTGAACTGATATGGCAACAAAGACGAACAATGTAAATTCAAATTTAAAATTACCATAAATCAAACTTACCAGTTGTCTTTTTTATTTCAACTTGTGCTATATCATTCCCGTAAATGACCCTGCATTTTCTACCTTTGCCCCATGTCAATAGAACTTCTCTAATGCTTTCCTCATGTACACTTTTCACAATTTTCAGCTTTATCGAATGTTCCCAGCCCTTTGTAGTTTGCTTAGTGAATTTTCCTGTAACGAGACAAATACATTTAAACGATAGCAAAATTACAAAACTGCATGTATGAATGTACAATGTATCTACATAATATTATTTTTAAAACATGTTAACAAATTAAAGAAGAAATATTCCGATAGTTTTTGCTGTCTTAAATAATTTAACTTACTATATGATTTTTCTTTTGGTAACATCAGTGGATCTTTACATTAAATATTGATTTAATGGTTACTTTTTCTTATTTTTAACTGATAGTCATACGTGATTAGTGGGTATAACAATGCCTAGCACGTGAAACATTTATGTCAACTAAATACTTAGAAGAATAAACAATAGAAGTACAAATTGAAAATCAAAACAAATAGTGGATATCATCACCTGTATATATAATCTCTTGTTTGATTCCCTGACAATCTATCAGCGGCTGGTTGTCTATACAAGGACCATTGTTGTTTCTGAACGATTGGATGCTTTGCTCTGGAATATTCACTTCTCTGTCGAAATTCAGTATGTCCTCCTCTCTAGGACTTATGCTATCAAAGCTACTTTTTTGCGTTATACTAACGTTTCTATTACGATCTGACCGCTCAACAACATGGCTATCTTCTTTCAGCAATGTTTTCACTTCTTTCTGTGGATTTTGCACGAATGTCGCTATCAGATGTAACATTTGATGAAGAATCTGTTCTGCGTCACTCTTTGCGATTGCTTTTCCGTTATATCCAAACTGCAAATTCACTCTATTTTGTTGTGTGTCATACTCAACGTGTAAAGTTGTTTCATATACGTGTCTCTTGTAATAATAGTTGCCAATTCTTATTTCAACACCCTCTTGTTTCAAATCGTTATTCAAACTAGTCAAATTCTCCATGATAAATCTATGACGACCTATATGCTTCTTGAGGTCTTCCGACATCATCTCTTCCTGAATGAGTTTGAACGGGTATGCACTATGCTGCAGTATTTCGTTTAGTTGATGCGAACTTCTTTTCAGATACGTCGACAACGAGCCCATATCCCGTAGATCGCCTATGACTGGTATTGCATTTGAACAACTTTGTAAAACCGATTGTAGTTCTTGGACGTGACTCCTCATATCAACAAACGTCACTAAAGGTATAAGACTGTTTCCTGTTTTTTCGTGGAGAAGAATCATATAAGTAGATATTATGAAATGATACAAGGAAATTCCTACTTTGCTGATGAAACCCATCATTTTTTCAACTATTTCTGTTGGTAATTGTAGCTCTGAATCCTCCCAGTATATTTCTTCCAACGCATCGTCTATGTCAGCAGAAAGTGTAAATGGTTCAATCTTCCTCTGGAAACAAGTTTTCCAATATTTCATCAGTTCTTTACTCTGTGGTATTATCGCACGTCTGACTGCTTCTGCAGAATTGATATTTGTGTCCTTAGTGGGGAGTTCCTTTTGTTGAAAGTGACACCGGAATATATCAGCCATTTCAATAAAGAGATTTGTTATCCCGGAGAGATCTCCTAATACTGCATGGACATACATGCGGACTCGAGTTTTGTCGTTTCTGAAAGCTATCATCACCTTAATCGGCAAATCTTTAGTAATGTTCATATTTACTTTATACCTTTCGTCTTCTGAATTCGCTTTGCATATGCTGTTGAAATCTACATCTTCAATGCAAATATCGACCTTATCGCTGTCAAGAAAAAATTGCTGATATTCACCTTCCTTTTCAATTCTGTATATACGCCTAAGGTCAGTATTTATTCGTATCAGGTGATTAAATACAATTTTCATATCACTTTTCTGGATTTCCAGACCAGTTATTTCGAAGTCGACTTGACGTATAATATTTGGACTCAATGGATCTTTCACAAAATCATCTAGCAAGGTCTTTTGCATGAAGGAGATATTACCAGCTAGATATTCTTTTATTCTCTCATCCGATTGCTGAATTTCAGAATGTGGAGAATTCGATTTCTTCTGCATTCCTTCTAAAATGAAATCTGTCACTTTTCCTACTGTAGCTGACTCATCAAAAAGAGTTCCGATGGGAATTCTGACGTCAGTGACATCAAAAATAACATTTGTAAAGCTCATGGCTGCCATAGAGTCAATGCCAAGTGCTAATATTTCCGTATTTTCAGTCAGTTTATGTTCGTCAACGACAAATGTCTCAACAATTTTTGACTTGACTAACTCAAAAACCATCTGCTTTTGTTTTAATGGTTCTTTTCCATAAAACTCGTTCATGTCATTATTATTTGCAACAATATCTGATCTTTTTGCAAAGGTAGAATGCTTCTTCAAAATATCAGCAAATTTGTTGGGGTTTAACATGACAATTGGATTCTGTTGCATCTTTTGCCAGTCGAATTTTCCGTACAGCGTTTGAGACTGACCTGTCATCAGCGACTCTATGAAACACTCCCTTATTTCTTCTTTGGTCAAATAATTAAAGCCTTGGCTACTTAAATACTTCTCCAACTGCTCGTTTTCTTTTGCCATGCCAAGGGATAACGCACTCCAATTAATACTTTGACCACAAAGTCCAATGCTCTGACGATAATGGGCAAAGGAGTCTTGAAAGGAATTTCCTGCCGCGTAATTGCACTGCCCTTGGTTTCCGAAAACAGAAACAACAGAAGAGTGCATTATGAAAAAGTCTAGTGGAATATCCTGTGTGACTACATGTAAATTCCATGTACCTAACACCTTTGGCAATAAAACCTTTTCTATGTCTTCTTCAGACATGTCCTTCAGGAATTTGTCACACGTTACTCCTCCTCCGTGAAATATTCCTCTGATAGAAGCATCTCCGTGGAGGGTATTGTGAAGTTTATCAATACCATTCTTGAGATGTTTCACATCTGTTATATCTACCTGTACAGGTATGATTTGGCATGAATATGTTCTTATAATTTGTTGAATTTCATTTTCTTTGTCTTTGTTGGGCCGTCGTCTTGAAAACGTGGCTATATACTTTGCGCCATGACTGGCCATATACTGAACAAGTTCCCATCCTAACCCTGTTAGGCCTCCTACAACAATATAACAACCGTTTGTTCTGAATATGTTTTCTCTTGATACCATCAATGGAATACATTCATTTTCATTTTCGTTTTCAAATGCTAGGACTGCAAAAGGAAGTGAAAATATATCAAATTCTGTTGATTCATTATGTTTCTCTTCCGCTTGCAATTGATTAAACTTGTTTCCAAGTGAGCGGAAGATACTGAAAATATTAGGTATAACGTTTGTCAATATTAGTGGTGAAAACATGTCCTCCATTTTCAACATTTGTAATGTCAGGCTTTCATTCTGCATTTTCATCAGCATTTTCTGTTTCTTTGTGATGAACCTTTCGATAGTAATTATACTTTGTATAGCTGGAAACCTTTTTAAAATAGTATCCAAATGGTCGCAAGAGAGTTGTGTTAGTATAATGACGGTGGAAACGTCATAATCTCTGTCTGGCACAGGTTTTGACAATCTACTATATGATTCAAACGCCAATGAAATTGTTGTTGTTCTAAAATAAAATATTTTTTTCAAGAGCTGCAGCCAAAGGCTCGAATCATTGTCAACAATGCACGTAACTTTGTCGGACGGTTTGCAGGCGTCAATGATGTTCCAGAGGATAACACCGACTGTAAACATACCTGGAGTATACACTGGTAAAGTCGCCAAATTGAAGGTACACTTCACGGGAATCGAAACAACAGCAGACACTTTTGCAGGAAAACAAAAACCTAACTCTTCTCTTTCCATATTGCCTTTGCAGCTACGCCGTTTGCTTCCTACGCCTTCGATGCACATTACAGGATATCCAGTTTCGTTGTCAGTGTTGCACTGTTCATCTTCTCTACCTAGTGAAGTAAGGAAAATGGAAGGATCATGCAGACAAATCTTTTTTAAATGGATTTGGCATTGTTCAGAGATAGTCGTTTTCATCGGCTCGTGTGACGGTTTCATGTCAAAAAACGGACGTAAAATAGCCGACGGTGATGATGTCTTAAGAACTATGTTTTCCGTCATTTCTAAGTTGATTTTTCGCCGAAGCGGTATGACATTTTCATCTGACTCTATCACCTCACAGTAATGAATATTCCCGTTTTCTATCAAATATTCATTGTAGTCTTTTGTATGATTATCAAGGATTGTTTTCAATGCCTCAGCATTTTCCTCTGAAAACGTCATGTCAATTAGTTTTACATCTTTAGCAGCACCCTCGTTCATAGCAGATCGAGCCATACCCCATAATTCTGCTCCGCATATATTTGTTGTTTTTCGGAGACCGAAGACGTTTTCGGTGACAACAAAAACAGGTACATTTGTACTTGTGTCACGCAACATACCGAATAAATGGGAAAGATGTATAAAAGACTTCTTTATACACTCAAACAGAACCGAGCCTTCACTGCTCATCTTTTGAATATGATAGGGAGGTGCAAAAATTACAGAATCAAATGTTTCTATCATTCTTGAAGCTTGTTTAATTATGTCGCCATTTTTTTCTATATCAAAACAGTACAGAGCTTTTTCTGTCAAGGGCTTGAAAAGAGAAAAGAACCTTTCACAGCCAAACACTGCAGGTGTTATGCTTTTTGCTGATTTCTGTTGAGTCTGACCAAATCCCTCAGATATTTTTAATTCACGCCATTTTAGACAGTGCCTCAAGTTCTGTACATTTTCCGGTCCGTCTTTTACCGTTTTGATGTAAAAATCATAAACTTCCGCCAACACATGTCCATCCGGACAAAGCAGGAAGTAATTGTAGTGGTTACCAGTTGGGTTTGATTTAACTAATTGTGAATATCCGAACATATTTCTCTGCGGGGGTCTGTTTATCAAAAATGATGCTACTCCTTTTGGAAGAGCTGGTCCTTTGGTGTCTGTGGTTCCTAATATACCTGCAATTTGAAACAATCCATCAATAACGGATGGATGCATGTGTGTTACTTTTCTTTGACCAAGTACTGATTCGGGTATTTTAAGTTCTACCACGCATTCAAAATCTGATGACCATGACTGTTCAATGACACGAAGTGATTCTCCGTATTGAAAGTGCAATTTGTCTAAGCATTCATAATTTTCTTCTTTTGTTCTGTGTGATTTACACCTGCCTTTGATTCTCTGAACATTGAATTGTCTTCTTCCAAACTCTGTGCGAGGCACTATTTTCCCTTGGCAAAGACGTTTTGCATTTTGTTCGACATGATACTGAACTTCATTTGGCGCTTTGGTTACCACTTTGACATCTACCTGGCATTGCTTGTCGTTCTTAGGCATAAGTGTATGTATAAACTCTATCGAAACACTCATTTCTAACACATTCATTGAAGTTTTCTGATGCCCAATCTCAAAGGCAGCTTCTATGTATGTTGCTCCGGGTACAAGAACATTTCTGTACATGAAATGGTCGTATACAAATGGCGCTGATTCTTTGTCTAAATGTACTTTAAAGTCAGCTGTAGAGTCACTACTTTGTCTTAGAAACATGTGTGAATCAGAGCGTTTTTGAATGCCTTTCAAAATAAATTGTTTTCGTTTTGGTATATATAGAATCTTTGTTTTCTGAAATATGTGCCTTGGGATAGGTACAATATGACCTTCTGTTGGCCCAACAACTTTCCAATAGATGTCAGCATCCAGTTCGAAAAGTTTGCCCAAGGAAGCATAGAGAATTTCGCACTCTTTTCGTGAATTCATTGAAGGAAGACTTATACCTTTCAGGTCTTTACCCATGATGTTGTTCAAATGTGCCCGAAGGACTTGTCTTGGTCCTAATTCTACAAACACATTTGTAGCATTTTCATCTGTTGACTGAAGAATAGCATCCATAAACAAGACAGGTTTTCGAATGTTTTTTGCCCAATATTGTCCAGTTAGGAAAGTATTATGCTCTGCAAGTTTTCCTGTCACTGTCGAAAAATGGTCAATCATTCGTTTTCCTTTCTCGATCGTCTTCAGTTTACTCTCAATTTCACTGGAACATTCATCCATGTGATGACTATGGTAGGCACACTGAACAGAAAGGGGTGTGATCATAATGCCGGCATTTGCGTTTTTATTCAATTCTTCTAAATCTGCCTTGAGCTGGTCAACAGCATCTGCGTCACCCGAAACCGTACATGCTACTGGACTGCTATAAACTGCTATAGCTACGCGGTGATTGTATTTTCGACATAGAGAATCTAATGCATCAACAGCTATATTTCCAACTACCATCATCTTACCACAAGTAACTTTGGCTAATATCTCTGATCGATGAACAATAATGTTGACCGCATCTTTCAAATGTAAAGACCCGGATGCAAACGCAGCAGCAACTTCTCCTACTGACTGACCAACAATTGCTTGAGGGAAAATTCCCAAACTTTTCCAGAGTTCAAACAAAGCTACCTGGGTGCAAAAGATTGCTATATGATTAACGAATGGATCCCCGTAGTCAGTGTCATCTTTGAACTTTTCAGCAATGCTCCAGCCAACAAGTGGTTTCAATAGTTCATCAATGCTATTAACAGTCTCCCTAAATATGTTCTGAGTGTCCATCATTTCTCTGCACATACCTTTCCACGTCGTTCCAACTCCACAAAATACAAAAATAATTCGTATCTTTTTTCCTGTCTCTATTTCACCAATATGTTCAGCCTTGTATTTGGCTTGTTTCTTTATCTCTTCGGGATTTCTTCCAAACAGAAGTGTACGGTAAGTAAAATGATCACGGTGGAAAATAGATGTAAATGATATATCATGCAACGCCAAATCGTATTCACCTTCCGATACATCCTCGTTTAACAGTTCCAACTTCCGCTTTAATGAACTGGCGGTCGTATTTGATATACATATCATTTTATACTGATTATCAGTGACGTTATCGGATAATCGCTCTAATGGTTTGAAGCAGTGTCCTTTTTGTATGACAATTGCGTGTGTGTTGGATCCCCCAAATCCAAAACAGTTGACACAACATATTCTGTCTCCTTCTGAATCTGGTTTCCAATCAGCAACTTGAAGAGATATGTCAAGACCATATGTGTCTAATGCTAATTTCCTGTTAATGTTTGACTTGTCTTTTTTCACATGAAGACTTGGTACATATTTGCCATGTTCCATCATCAGAAGTACTTTAATTAGTGCAGCAACACCGGCAGCAGATTCAAGGTGACCGATGTTTGACTTCACGGATCCGATTAAAATTGCATTTTTCGTCTCAAGTGTATCTTCCCTTGTAGTAACACTGTCCTTCTGAAGATCGAACTTGTTCTCTTTAAACAATGATTTATCGGCAATGTAGATGTCGCTGTGTGAATCCTGTTCATCGGATTGATGTTTTGACCTATATGATTCTATAAAACTACCGAGAGCGTTAACCTCTGTTGGATCACCTACTGAAGTACCAGTGCCTGTTAAATAATAACTTTCGTTATTTTTAAATTTATTCAATAATAACCGAAATCTCTATTATGCCTTCGGTATTTTGTTTGATAAGTTAACCTGTTGCACTGTCAAGTTTTAAGACAACTTAGTTCTTGACTAAAACTTTTTACTAAGGTCCTACTCCTAATTTAAGACAATTACTGTAACAATGTATATCCAATAATTAAGTGTTTTCTTGTCAACATAACAAATATGAATAAAACATATATCATTATTTCAAAGTGCGATTGATATAAATAAGTCCCAAACTCGCAGTCGTGAGTTATCATTAGCAAAACATAACCCAATTATAGTATAAAAGGTCACAATGTGTCAATTTGTCTGTAGTAACATGTTATATTTTTTTAACAAGGCTAACCTGTATGTAAATTTGTTCTATAATAAATAAAATAACACACCAAAAAGAAATTCATTATTAAACATGAGGATATTACATATACTATCATTTTGTGCAAGTAACAAGTAACAAATTAGGATTGGTTATAAAATGCAGATTTATCTTTGCAGCCATACAAAGATATTTTGTGAAATAATGATGAAAACTGTAATTATCCGCATTCATCTTAAATGACACGATTTCAGACTGATGAAAAAAGCGAAAGAATAAAAACTGACATTTTACTTTGAAATAATTTTAAATTACTCGTATCTTACCATTAAGCAATTTAAAAAAAACGTTTGACTGTTACATTAATAAAAACATTTTGTACATCTACATGTATCAGTTATGGCAGTTTTCTTTAGTTAACAATATAAGTATATCAACGACCCCAAAAGATTTTATATCTTCTACAGCGTACTTCACTAAAACTGCATTTTTAGGTGCAATTCATGTTAACTTGTCGTGAGTACAAGCTAGTGTCAAGTTTAGGTTAATGATATCTTTCAGACATGTACGTTTCGTCCTCGAATTTGATTCAATTTGCACAGGTTTTGTACATTCTGTCAATCCCCGTTTTCTTTGTCGGCGTGGGGGTGGGTGATTTATGATTTATGAGGTTTCATCAGTGTTTAAATTATTTAAAGGCGCATGGTTTACCTAACCACTGTTAGACTTAACTCCGCCGTAAGAGTCAATTCAATGTCAGGCTCGATTCCAGACCTTAATCAGTGAGATACTTAGTGATTTCAAGTCACTTAACAACGGAGGGGGTTTCTTGACTCCCTGGACACGGTTTCTGTTCGAACATGATTTTCATTTCTTACTTGACAATCAAAGAATTACCATGCGCCTCTATATACTGAAGTCTGGTAGGGTCTATTCCGTACGAAGTGTAAAGTTTCTTCATCAGTTCTTTTTGCTGATCGCCAGAAGGAGCTGTTATTGGCTGTGCAGCATGGCCATCTTGATTACTTCCAGTTTTAATAATTCCCCAGATCTTGTTCCTATCTCGTACTGCCTAAAATATTTTTCTCAAATGAATAACACTGTTGAATAATAGTACATTGTAGTATAGAATTGTTTAAGTTTGTCCTTGGATACATTTTTGAAGGAGCTACTATGTAATATTCTTATTTTCTGTGCGCTTCATTAATGAAAAATAGGGAGGGAAGCGATAATTCAGAAAACGTTTTAAACCTACCTTCTCATACGACTTTACAATCACAATACCACACCCTTCACCACGCCCGTATCCGTCTGCATTATCACAAAAGCTCTGGCATTGTCCTGTAGGTGACAACATCTTGGCTTTGCAAAGCGTCATAAACTGACCTGGCGACAGCATACAGTTCACTCCGCCACAGATTGCAACTTCACAATCGCCTTCAATATAACGTTATTAAACGTCTTTATTATTATAAATGATGTCTAGATATAGTTATCAGTTATGAAATAATATCTGGCCCAGTGGTATACATAGTTTAACACGAAGGCCGGACGTCATGTAAGAATGAGAATTAAAAAGGCATGACAATCCGAATTAAATCATATTTTATCATTATCTCAGTCTCTAGTCGCCTGGATACAGTAAAACATGTGTTAAAGATCACCTCCGAATAAAGACCATCCTGCAAATAAAGACCAACAAGAAAGAAACCGTACACAATTCATCAACTATGAAAACACCTGTGAATAAAGACCACCTGTCAAAAAAGAACGCTAAAGCTTCTTCCGGTCAGTGGTCTTTGTGTACATGTTTTACTGTTATATGACAGTACAGGTACATGTATGCCTCGGAGAGGAAAACAAAATTACCAGCCCTAATCGCTTGACTGCCAAGATGTATAGCGATCATCGACGAAGAACATGCTGTATCAACAATCATACATGGTCCACGTAAATCGTATACATAGGAAACACGTGCAGAAATAATTGTCGAGCTTGTTCCTGTTGCAGAATAATTAGTGTCGTCTTGGTGTTCAAAAACCGTAAGACCTTTGTAATCTTCATTCATGGCACCTGAATTTATATTTGTATACTACATAATATCATATGAAAATTGTAATTAATTTCTCAGACGAATTTATATCAATGTCTTGACAATATTTATTCAATAGTAAAGCCGAAAGTGTCGGTTCTATGGTAGAAAATTAAGACACGCTCTACTATCTTCCAAATTATTTCTTCAAAAGATTCAACAGCAAGGTAATCACAGAGGATTAAACCGGTGTCATACGTAGACGAACCTAACAGGAATAACATTAGACAACGCACTAGTAAAAATACATGTCACAAATCTGTCATTTATGTTCCATAAATAAACAAACAAAATAAATCATAACAGTAACTTTGAAAAGCCAGCACGCTTGGTTATTCAAAGATCAAATCATTGAGATGAAAAAAGATCTGTAAGTTGCGGTTCATAGGATCTGATATTTTACAATGGATTCCAACACACTATTTACTATACTGAATAATATCATTTCTTGGATTATCTGTGCATTTTGAATTAGTTTTAAAGATAAAGTTTTAACCTAAACACATACATGTATTCTAAGTGGGATCGTTTAAGTCCCTTAAGCAAGGTAATATTGTACATACTCATATAAAAATCATTGGACTTCCCCCAATCGCCCAAGTGACATATGTATAGTATTAATATTATACAAGAGGGCCAAGATGGCCCTACATCGTTCACGACGTGAGACCTACTTATGACCATATGTGACCAAACGTCAACCCTAAACTATATATCATAAACACAAACATTCTGTTTGACCTTGACGAAACAAATACATGATTTCTAGAGTACCAACAAGGTTTTCCTTGGAATTGATCTGGTGACCTAGTTTTTAATCCAAGGTGATCCACACAATCATTCTGACCAATTTTCATGATGATTGGGTTGTAAATATCACCTGTATGGCCGGAAGCCAGATAACCCGTATTCGAACTCTATCTATATGTCATTAAGACAATCATACTGACTAAATTTCATGAAGATCCAACGAAAACTGCAACATATATTGTCCTTAGATGACCCATTTTCAAACTTGCCCTAGATTTTATCAATGCAATCATTCGGACAAAGTTTCATATAGATCCAATGAAAAATGCAACCTCTATTGCATACACAAGGTTTTCCTATGATTGACCGGGTGACCTAGTTTTCTACCTCATATAACCCATATTCATACACGACCTAAATTACATCAAGGCAATCATATTGACCAAGTTCCATGAAGATCCATTGAAAAATGCAGCCTTTATTGCAAACACAGGGTTTTTCTATGATTTAAACCCGTGACTTAGTTTTTGAGCCCAAATAAATCATATTCGAACTCGACCTAGATTTTATCAAGGCAATCATTCTGACCAAGTTTCATAAAGATCCTATGAAAGATTTAGTCTCTCTTGCATACACAAGGTTAAATGTGGACAGACGACAGACACACAGACGACGGACATCAGGCGATCGCAATAGCTTATCTTGAGCACTTCGTATTCAGGTGAGCTAGAATATCACATAAGTTTTTCAATGGCAATAAGTCTGACTTGCATTTTCTCTCTTTCTATGTCCAAAAGGGAACATTATGCTGCTGTCAGTATATACAAAACAGAGATAAGAGTCAAAGATAAGGGACCTCTCTGAGTATGTTAAACCACGTCAAAATCTTGCGTGAGGTTTCATTATATTTCTCGAGGAGAGAACTTACGGGACACTGTTCACTGTTCACTGTTCACTGACGTCAAAGTCCTGTTTAAAGTCTCTAGCAAATATCTAAATTTCTTTTTGAGAAATTTAACGCAACCGTTTAATATGCACTAGTATATTATCTTATATATATACATGTAGCTATGAAGCTCGATTCTCGGTTTACTAGTAGTTGTAAGAAATTTCTAAGCCATATGTTTACTATTTTGGAGATATTTCCTTACATACAAAACATTAACAAAAGGCAATACATCGACAGCAGCGCTGAAGGCCATGGTGAGTAGAATATTAACAGTATTCGACGGATACTAGAATCAAAATCAATAGAATGCATGTGATTTTTTTGGAAAATTAAACTCCTCAAGAGTGAAGTGATTTAATTTAAATCTTTCCACACTTAGTTAAGTTTTAAAACTAGACACAAAGTTTGCAATTTAGTTAACACTTGCAATTGAGGGATGATCCATACCGATCCTTACAGATATTTTCACTTTTTCGAAGAGGGAGAGCAATACATTTTTCACAGCAAAACAGAGTGAACATTAAGACCTGTAGCCACTATCTCATAGTTTATGTTTATTTGATACTCAAAATGAATGCCTCATTGAGTTTTCAACTTGTCACTAAACTCGACAGACAGTAATAATAAGTAATGAATATACAAGGAGTTTTCTACTCTAGCATATATGTGCACCAATAAACAAGAAAACATACACACAGAAAACTGAATGTATGCTCATAAGAAATATACCTATAAAGACGCCGGTTGAAGTTCCCTGAATGTGTTTCCTTGTGATTCCTGCATCTTCCAATGCCATATGTGTACATTCAAGTACAAGTCTTTGCTGTGGGTCGACATTAACTGCCTCATTGTCACTCACGCCGAAGAATTTGTTATCCCATTCATCATGTCTAATGAGGGATAAAGAGGGGAAATATCAGAAAGGAATATCATTATTAAAATGAGTTACTTACGACATACATCTGCAAAGCTTTGACGTATGTGAAAATTCAAAACTTAATTTGTATAAACATGCGATAAATGAAATTGGTTAACAGTAATTTTCATTTGTTGCGATATTTCATGACAAGCCAGTTGTCTCTACAATGAATAATAATTATGTATGGTTGTATAAATTGACAAAAACAATTGTTTTCGTGTTGGTTGTTTCTTATTATAATGATTTTAATGAGATTGACCAATGCATTCATTATCAGGATGATAACTTAATATAATTGTGTTGTATCATTTTGAGATTATTTGTTTACTTTTCATCTTCAAAATTTGCAAATAAACTGTTGTCAATGTTGGGAACTGTTTAAGACTATATTATATTCGTACATGTGCTTGCAATGTAAAAAAAACTACCAAAGCCGAAATTATTTTTAAAAACGGTTCATGCAAAAGTATTTATACCCGTTTATAAAACCAGCTTTCTTTACGTAGGTCTTCCCTGCTTCGTCTCTATTGTCACTATAAAATGCATCATTGTTCCATCGGTCCTTCGGTACCTCGACAATATGATTCTCGCTGTTTACCAGAACTCTCCAAAATTCATCAATATTATCCGCTCCGGGAACTCGACATCCTATGCCAATAATGGCGATGTCGTCCATTCCCTGTGATAAGATCTAACACATGCATTATAATTATTATCATTAGGCTACAATCACATGTATCTAACAATTCATTTTTTTATTAAGATGTCTTTCTGTTTAATAGATCGATTACCCAATCAAACGAATGTATTTGTTAACAATTTTCTGTTAACATAAAAATTAATCTTTAACTTCTTTCTCTAAGCTCTCAAGCCAAGAAATATTTTCTTCTTCTTTTTTAGAACATGCTAGAAATCTTGAATGCGTTTATCTATAACACATGTTTAAAATGAAAAATATCCTACTCGTGTAATGGTAGACAGTAATAATTCTGTAACAATTTGAGTACATTAAATGTATGCTTGAAGTGACTAAATCTTACCTTTCATATATTTCACCTTCAACTTAACTTTCAAGATATGAACATGAGCTTTATGTACGTTAACTCCGCCTGCTGAAAGGAAAATATGTATACCAAATGCCCGGATAACCAATGACTGTTTTGCACGTTTTCTTTACCAAGATGTGTTCATGAGAAATATTACTTTTGATAAGTTATCAAGTATATCAGCGGTTAAATGTACGTGAATGACCACATTTACGAGTATGTTTTAAATTTATTTGTCAAGGCAATATATCTCTGCAATGACAGCTAAAAATGGACGTGGCTTTATTCAATTTATACTGTCTTTTCAATTCAGTTGAATTTAGTTAAAACTTGTTTTAAATTCAACCTGTCTTCGTTCCGAAAAACTAGTTGGTCTAAGTAGCCATATTATTCAGGCTATTTTCACATAAAGCCACTTTTTAACATATGAGTACATTTTTAAGTATCACAAATTTTAGTAACAAATAGTTTTCTGTTAATAAGAAATATTTTTTAATGAAAAGCACATAAGTAACAATATATAATTAAAACGGCCACCTATTTGGGATTTGTCTTGAGATATTAAATAATAGGGAATATTACTCTAAATGCTTCCTCGTAATTTTTTACACTTGTGAGTTGTCGGCGTTTACAAATCTTTATATATTTTAATTTTTGTTTAGTAATACTTAGATTTTCAATAAGTCAACGGTTATATTGAATTATATACTTGGCTGTCTTTTACGATCGCACACCTTTCCTTAGCTACTGGCATTTTACACATTTTTGGCTAAATAAACATAATAACTGACTTGGTGTTGTAGTCAGGTAAAACAAACTCCCTAACTTTCAAAGATTGTTAGGAATCAGTTTGCATGGGAGTCATACGGGTGTCTTGGCAGGTTCAATGTCCTTTTATGTACTTTATACATCGGCTCACTGGAGATGTACACGCCAGTGACTCATGTGAAGATGGATAACGAAAAAGCGATAAAAACGGGGGAGTTTCTCAAAGTTGTTACCTGTACGGACATGGAATAATCGATTATAGAATTTTTACTTGATTATTTACGAAACACAAAGGCAGACACGTATTGTGTGATACAGAGCTCACTCAGTTAAACATTTACCTTCATTGTAATTCAACGGGTACTTCTATGATTTACATTGTATCTTAAATACATTTGCTTTTCTTAGCAGTTGGACAGTTCTGAAAGGGGCCTAAAACCGCCCGATTTCGGATTTTGGGATGTGTGACGGCAGTGGTAATTTCCTTGAACTAAATAAATAATTGTGTTGGTCGCAGGTGACCTATGTCATCTATGGCAGCAAAAACAGCTGCATTTACATGCATTGCCTGCCATACATGGATACTAGTATACCATTTATATGCAGGAACTGTACAATATGTTGTCTGAGCAGTCTATATGCCACCGATTTTTTTGTTTGAGAATGCAGCTTAGTTTGACGCATTGAGGCTCATTC
>JAFMSR010001463.1:0-27814 GCA_022818135.1 Saxidomus purpurata
TACTAGGAAAGTTGAATCATAAAAAAGTCAAAATCTATAACTATAGATTTAATTTTTGGTAAATTAATTGTTTGATACAAAATTTACCCTGAACACTATTGCAAGGTTTGATATAATTACCATAAGTGGTTACTGTGATATGTGCATGATAGTACCTTACATGCAAAACTTTACCAAATTTTCAAAGTCAAACAAGGGCCATAATTTGCACTAAATTTAAACAAGAGTTATCTGTCTTGACTGTGTGACACCTCTTAAGACATTAAAAAAGTTTCAAGTCAATATCATAAGTGGTTACTGAGATATGTGCATGATAGTACCTAGCAGGCAAAACTTTAACCAAATTTTCAAAGTCAAACAAGGGCCACAATTAGTACTAAATTTATACAAGAGTTATCTGACTTGACTGTGTGACACCCCTAGAGACATTAATGAAGTTTCAAGTCAATATCATAAGTGGTTACTGAGATATGTGCATGATAGTACCTAGCAGGCAAAACTTTAACCAAATTTTCAAAGTCAAACAAGGGCCATAATTTGTACTAAATTTTTTCAAGAGTTATCTGCCTTGATTGTATGACACCCCTAAAGACATGAACAAAGTTTCAAGTCAATATCATAAGTGGTTACTGAGATATGTGCATGATAGTACCTAGCAGGCAAAACTTTAACCAAATTTTCAAAGTCAAACAAGGGCCATAATTTGTACTAAATTTTTTCAAGAGTTATATGCCTTGATTGTATGACACCCGTAAAGACATGAACAAAGTTTCAAGTCAATATTATAAGTGGTTACTGAGATATGTGCATGATAGTACCTAGCAGGCAAAACTTTAACCAAATTTTCAAAGTCAAACAAGGGCCATAATTTGTACTAATTTTTTTCAAGAGTTATCTGCCTTGATTGTATGACACCCCTAAAGACATGAACAAAGTTTCAAGTCAATATCATAAGTGGTTACTGAGATATGTGCATGATAGTACCTAGCAGGCAAAACTTTAACCAAATTTTCAAAGTCAAACAAGGGCCATAATTTGTACTAAATATTTTCAAGAGTTATCTGCCCTGATTGTATGACACCCCTAAAGACATGAACAAAGTTTCAAGTCAATATCATAAGTGGTTACTGAGATATGTGCATGATAGTACTTAGCAGGCAAAACTTTAACCAAAGAAGCAACGCCGACGCCGACACACAAGTGACTGTAATAGCTCTCCATATTCTCCGAATAGTTGAGCTAAAAATGGGCAATAACTCTGTAATTAGTCAAGATAGAGTTATGGTTCTTGTACACTGCACTTCCTCTCATTATGCTAGACCATTGTGTGAAGTTGTATTGAACTCCAACCGGTAGTTTTCTAGTAATGCTCCGGACAAGGAAAATTAACAAAGGGCAATAACTCTGTAATGAGTCAAGAAAGAGTTATGGTTCCTGTGCACTGCACTTCCTCTCAATGTACTTCACCATTGTATGAAGTTGTATTGAATTCCAACCTGGTAGTTTTCAAGTTATGCTCCGGACAAGGAAATGTAACAAAGGGCAATAACTCTGTATTTACTATAGATAGAGTTATGGTTCTTGTACACTGCACTTACTCTCATTGTGCTAGACCATTTTATGAAGTTGTATTGAATTCCAACCAGTTGTTTTCAAGAAATGCTCCGGACAAGGAAAAGGAAATGCTCCGGACAAGGAAAAGGAACAAAGTGCAATAACTCTGTAACGAGTCAAGATAGAGTTATGGTTCCTGTGCACTGCACTTCCTCTCAATGTACTTGACCATTGCATGAATTTGTATTGAATTCCAACTGGTAGTTTTCAAGTAATGCTCCGGACAAGGAAATGTAACAAAGGGCAATAACTCTGTAATTACTTTAGATAGAGTTATGGTTCTTGTACACTGCACTTCCTCTTATTGTGCTTGATCATTGTATGAAGTTGTTTTGAATTCCAACATGTAGTTTTCAAATTATGCTCCAGACAAGGAAAAGTAACAAAGGGCAATAACTCTGTAATGAGTCAAGATGGAGTTATGGTTCTTGTGCACTGCACTTCCTCTCAATGTGCTTGACCATTGTATGAAGTTGTATTGAATTCCAACTAGTAGTTTTCAAGTTATGCTCCGGACAAGGAAAATGCAACAGACCGCCCGACCGACCGACCAACCACTGGGTGACTCCTATATACCCCCCCAAACTTCGTTTCGGGGGTATAAAAAATCAAACTGTTCACAGCTATCTGAGTTGGTCTGTTTGTTTCCTATTTCATGTTTCTGTGACTCCTACGTATAGATAGCTAGAACTTTAACAGCTTGTGGGTCGTTCAAGTTATATATATTTTTATCAAAATTTGTCGAAGTGTTTGAGAGCAGTTTTTAAAAAAAAAAAATTTCTGGCCTTTATTGTTACTATTAGAATATTTGACCAATCTTGTTTAAAGGTGATTCTATTTTTAGCAATCCAGAAGAACTTCTAAAGGTGTCACATGTGGCCAGACTGGTTATCAAACCAAGAATCTCTGGGTTGCAAACTCAAGTAACAAGAGGGCCAAGATGGCCCTATATCGCTCATCTTGGTACAAGTCCACTTGCCTGGTGGAAGATCACTAGATAATGTTATATACCAAACAAGTTTTCCTATATACGCCTTTGTAAAACAAATGATCCCCCGCCCCCGGGCAAGGTCAATTATGACCCCAGGGGCATGATTTGAACAAACTTTGAAGAGGTCTACTAGGCAATGCTACATGCCAAATATCTTAGCTCTAGGCCTTGTGGTTTCAGAGAAAAAGATTTTTAAAGTTTTCCCTATATAAGCATATGTAAAACTAAGTGACCACGCGCGTGGGGTCAATTTTGACCTGGGGGTCATAATTTGAACATTATTGGTAGAGGTCCACTAGCCAAAGCTACATGCCAAATATCTAAGCTCTAGGCCTTGTGGTTTCAAAGAAGAAGATTTTTAAAGTTTTTACTATATAAGCCTATGTAAAACTAAGTGACACCCCCGTGGGGTCAATTTTGATCCGAGGGTCATAATTTGAACAATATTGGTAGAGGTCCACTAGCCAATGCTACATGCCAAATATCTAAGCCCTAGGCCTTGTGGTTTCAGAGAAGAAGATTTTCAAAGTTTTTCCTATATATGCCTATGCAAAAACTAAGTGCCCACCCGTGCGGGGTCAATTTTGACCCGGGGGTCATAATTTGAACAATCTTGGTAGAGGTCCACTAGACAATGCTACATGCCAAATATCTAAGCTCTAGGCCTTGTGGTTTCAGAGAAGAAGATTTTTAAAGTTTTTCCTATTTGTTGCCATAGCAACCAGAGTTCTGCATGGAATGGAATTCTTTGAACAATTTTGGTAGAGCTTCATGCAAGGAACATTCCTGCATAGTTTTATCAACATTGGCCTAGAGGTTTCAGAGGAGATGTCATTTGAATCAAAATGTTGACGGACGATGGACAATCATTGATCAGAAAAGCTCACCCTGGCGTAGCCAGGTGCGCTAATAACCACTGACTACCAAGGCTCACAATTACAGTATTCTCTCAACATTTGATAAATGTACATGGATTTGCAACTTTATCTCAACACATGACAAAACACATACCTCACCAATGTGGCATGTGACAAAAACACGTACCTCTCCAATTTGACATGTGACAAAAACACATACCTCACCAATGTGACATGTGACAAAAGCACGTACCTCACCTATGTGACATGTGAAAGAAACACATACCTCACCAATGCGACATTTGACAAAAACAAGTACCTCTCCAATGTGGTTGTTGGTCCTCCATTCTGTTAATTTAAGAACTAAAGACCAAATCTCCTGTACACAGCTACAAGAAAACATGCGTGTTTTCTGAGGGTCATGACTTGCAACCTGCAGACACAACGTAATAAAAGTCAACAGTTTCAATGGGTCAAAGGACTAATACATGCAATAGGTTTCCTTATTTTAATGCTAGTGCTTTGTTTAAACCAGTAAATTACAAGTTGAAAAGCTTTTAGGGCTGTATAGACCACCGGGCATGTGGCAATCCAATCCAATCTGATCCACTTTCTCTTTCACCACTGGGCATTTGGCAATCTGATCCGACCCACTTTCTCTTTCATTACTGATCTTGCTGTCTCATTTAAATCAGAGCAATGAAAGATACATTTAAGTACATAATGACACCTTCATTTACTGGTAAATAGATGAGACCTTACTGATCCTGACCCATCTATAATTCTATAATAGATTTGCCCCTCTGTCAATTTGGCCAGTACCATTCACTTTTCATAGGGGTGTTCATTCAAAATTATTTAACATAATAATGAAATGTGTAGATCATGATCAGACTGCATTGATGAACAAGCTGATCATGATCTGCACTGACAATGGCAAAGTTACTGACCACCAGAAGAGCAGATGTCCATAAAAATATATAACAACAGGTCCAAAAGGGCCAGGTTCTCTCTACTGGTCTGACTGGACTGTTCTGAGTAAGTTTTGTGAAAATCTTTTGCAATGTTATCAAGGAAAACCTAACAAGAGTTCACTGTGACCTGGACCCATTGACCCCAAAACACAATAGGGATCATCTTCTAAGTAAGACAAATCATCCTATGAAGTTTGAAGACTGTTGGTCCAATAGATCTCAAGATATTGTGCAAAAAAAGATTTTAAAAGTTTGGGCCACTGTGACTTTGACCTTTGACTGAAAGTTGAATGAATATTGTGACCAGTAGAGTGTAATCAAGGAAATGCTATCAGAGGTCATTGTGACCTTGACCTTTGACCCACTAACCCCAAACACAATAGGGAATATTCACAAGTTGCAGGGATCCGTATCACCAAGTTTCATCAAAGTCAAATGAAAATTGCAACCTGTAGAGCATTATCAAGGAAAAGTTTATGGACAGACAGACGACGGACAAACCACCATGACATGAACTCTGCTGAACTTAGTCCTGTGACAAATCTGTCACAAACACCACATTACACCACTACTACATACAGACACATAAAACTGGAAGACATACTTTATTCATGTACTTGACATTTGCCAGCCAAACAAGATCCCACAATATCAGATGTAACATTTGTTCAAACAGTGAAGTGTCAATGTCGTTGTCATGGGTAACACACAGCTTTCTGTTGTACCTGTAACCTGGAAGTAACAAACTGTGATATCAGTTCCTCTACAACAAAGGTCATTATTCTCTAAGAAATCAATATCAGTATGTTGAGGTTTGTGAATATCAGATTTGAAAGTGAAGTGAAGTACAACATTAAAACTATGATCAACAACCTTAAGCTTGGGTTTAGAAGAGAAAACAAAATGAAAATTCATCCTCTATATACATTAATTTTGATACTTTTTATCGCTCGCTATTATAGGGTCAACTGTTTTGTAATCTTGACATTTGCGACTGTATATACCAGTTTTAATGGTTGGGAACTTTCTTAATGGCAACGACTTCACTAAAACTTTGAAACTGAAAGCAAAACCAATTTAAATTTAGAATACTGTGAAATGCCTCTAAATGGGCATAAAATTCCATGGATGTTTAATTAAAATGCCATTTTGCAAGTAATCAAATTCGTGGATTCTATTTTTTAAACAGAAATGGTTATTTCGTAGATTTACCGACCCAAGAAACTATGAATATTAGTACCCCACCAACAATAATGGTATCATAGTAAATCATATAATTATCTACCTGGATATTCTATCTGGAGAACATGGAAAATGGACAACAACCTCCAGTAGACATCAAGATGCAGGTGTAGACACTGGTTTGAAACACTGCCCTGAAATATGATAAAGATAATTTACATTATGGTGTGCATCTGAACCATTAACACTATGTCATGGTGTGCATCTAAACAATTATTTAACATTATGGTGTGCATCTGAACAATTAACACTACATTATGGTGTGCATCTGAACCATTAACACTACATTACGGTATGCATCTGACCCATTATTTAAATAGTCTTGTGCATGCCACGAGTCAACAAATATGTCAGTGCTCCAGAACCATTGGCAGAAATGTTCAAGACCCAAAAGGGCCAGTGTTGCTCAACTGGTCTGACTGGACTGTTCTGAGTAAGTTTTATGAAATTCTTTTGAAATATTATCAAGGAAAACTTAACAGAGGTCACTGTGACCTTGACATGCTGACCCAAAAAACAGTGGGGATCACCACTCAGTAAGAAAAATCATCTTATGAAGTTTCAAGACTATTGTCAATAATTTATCTCAAAATATTGAGCTGAATTGATTTTCAAGGAAGTCTGATTAAAACTGCCATCTGTAGTGTGTTATCAAGGAAAGGCAAACAGAGGTCACTGTGACCTTGACATTTGACCCACTGACAAAAAAAAACAAAATTGTCTACTCAGTAAGACAACTCATCCTATAAAGTTTGAAGACTGTGGGTGAGGCAGATCTCAAAACAATGAGTGGAAAAGAATTTAAAAGTTTATCAGAGGTCACTGTGACTTTCACCCATTGACCCCAAAAACAATAGGGATCATCTACAGGTTGCAGGCAACCTTCTGAGCAAGTTTGATGAAAGCTGAACAAAACTTGTAGACTGTTATCAATGAAAACCTAACAGAGGTCGCTGTGACCTTGACCTTTGACCCACTGACTCCAAAACAAATTGGGGTCATCTACAGGTTGCAGACAACCTTATGATCAAGTTTCATGAAAGTCAAATAAAAAGTTTGACCTGTAGAGTGTTATCAAGGTAAAGTTTACAGACAGATGGAAGATGGACAAAGCACCAAGCTATAATAATGTGATGCCACAAGTTAGTTAAGTCTTTACTGTGGCTAAAAAACAACTGCATTAGAATGTTGTCAATTTTATTGAAATACATATATAACATTACAAAGTCAAAATTTAAAAAGTTTAAAGATTTGGAACCAGTTTGTTTTACCTTGGTTCCTACAGCTGGTGACTGTATTACATTATGAGACAGCTCACACAGTCTACCCATACACAGTAATAAAGAATGAAGATTTGTAACCAGTCTATCTAGACTATCTTCTGCTACTGAACCACTGTAAAACAATAAAGCATAAAACATAGAAAATTATCTCTCTTATACTAGTATGATGCACATATTTGAGAAAAAGACTAAAGTATAAAACAACAAATTTAAAGTAAAATTCTTATCAATGATGTGGGGCTATAATCAAGAAGTTATAATCCTATGCAAGTTAAAGGATGTACTTGGTCATGACAGGAAAAGGACTAACACTGCTGTGGATCTAGTTTTGTTTTCTGTTGGTTTGCCTAATGGAAGATACAGAATTCCCTAACTAAGTAAAAGGAATAAGACTACACTAGAGCTATCACTAAATGTGATTAATACCCCCAAAAGACTGCTTTATAAACTGAAGAAGTTCGTAGTAACATAATACCTTGCAAACAAACTAAAAAGAGATATTGTTCTTAGCAGTTCCTCTCATTGTGCTTGACCATTGTATGAAGTTGTATTGAATTCCAACTTGTAGTTTTCAAAAAATGCTCCAGACAAGGAAAAGTAACAAAGGGCAATAACCCTGTAATTAGTCAAGATGGAGTTATGGTTCCTGTACACTGCACTTCCTCTCATTGTGCTTGACCATTGTATGAAGTTGTATTGAATTCCAACCAGAAGTTTTCAAGTTATGCTCCGGACAAGGAAAAGTAACAAAGGGTAATAACTCTGTAATTAGTCAAGATGGAGTTATGGTTCCTGTGCACTGCACTTCCTCTCAATGTACTTGACCATTGTATGAGGTTGTACTGAATTCCAACTAGTAGTTTTCAAGTTATGCTTCGGACAAGGAAAACTAACAAAGGGCAATAACTCAGTAAATAGTCAAGATAGAGTTATAGTTCTTGTATACTGCACTTCCTCTGAGTGTGCTTGATCATTGTATGAAATTGTATTGAATTCCAACTAGTAGTTTTCAAGTTATGCTCCGGACAAGGAAAAGTAACAAAGGGCAATAACTCTGTAATTAGTCAAGATGGAGTTATGGTTCTTGTGCACTGCACTTCCTCTCAATGTGCTTGACCATTGTATGAAGTTGTATTGAATTCCAACTAGTAGTTTTCAAGTTATGCTCCGGACAAGGAAAAGTAACAAAGGGCAATAACTCTGTAATTAGTCAAGATGGAGTTATGGTTCTTGTGCACTGCACTTCCTCTCAATGTGCTTGACCATTGTATGAAGTTGTATTGAATTCCAACTAGTAGTTTTCAAGCTATGCTCCGGACAAGGAAAATGCAACAGACCGACCGACCGACCGACCGACCGACCGACCGACCGACCGACCAACCACCGGGTGACTCCTATATACCCCCCTAAACTTCGTTTTGGGGGTATAAATATAAAATGTACAGTTATCAACTTATAGGCAAAGTCGACTTATGGCTGCCAGGGTATTTACATGTCATGCCTTTGACTTATTTTGCAAATACTCATCCATAAGTCAGTTACATGAGACTACAAAATAAAATATACAATTACCTTATTAAGCTGTCCATCAAATATTGTAGAAAATGACATGTCTGTTCTCTTATGTCTTGTCCATTTAGAGCGTCCTCTAAAAATGAAAGAACACCCAAAGTTACAGCTGTATCTATATAATTTTTCTGTGGACAGACTACTTGTGGAACTGACTTAGTACAGGAGTAGCATGTTCGCCTCTGGATCATAGGGTCCTAGGTTCAATCCCTGCCAGTGCCGTGTTGGTAGAATCCTAAAGCAAGACAGATTAATTCCACAGTGTCTCTTATCTTCAAGTTTATTCCATCTAGAATGAGTCTAGAGAATAATTAGTCTAAGATGTAAGAAAATAAATACATTAGTGAAGAAGAGACTATTACAGCTTACCAATGATAAATGACAACCTGGATTTATGTGCTGACATCTGCATTTCTCCAATCTGTTGCCTGAAATTCAGAACCAGAAATGCTTCCTTATTGAGCCTTGCTGTGTGATTACCAACTTTAGAACTTGTGACCTGGAAGAATTAGCCTGCATATCTCTGTAGCCTGATTTGAATCCATACTATTCACTTATCCAATGCAGACACTTGTAACTTTATAATTTTATATATATGCACGAAAGCTGATTTTACGGTCATTCATCTACCAAACGTTTCCCATCTGTTGTTTTGATTACTATAATGTAAATCTGTGTTTGCCGATACATTTTTATACCTCTGACATTAATTACTGTTAACCTGCAGTGTACAAGTGATTCTAGCTTTGCTACAACTGTAGATCATGATCATCCCATAGAGTCTTTACAATCTTATCATAATCTGCACAGTTCACATTTCAGTCAGTGTTATTTCTATGAGCACACTTTTGAATAACTAACAGAAATGTTGAAATTGGAACATGGACAATTCATTTGAGAAAAGTGAGGGTTGAAATACACTTACCTCAAGATAAGGAACAGTTTTTCTATGTTAGAATTCTGTAATACAGTGCTGGGCCAAGTGTGTGAGAAGCATGAAAACGTCCGGTATGGATCTGGTACAGGCGAAGTATGACAGGACGGACGGCTGAACAACCTGTAATAGACTTAAACTGTGAGTGTAACAATCAGAGATAACATGCCGCAATACATTTTGTATTATTTGAAATAGACTTTCTTACATGTTAACACCAAAAAGCTTCATCAGGCATCTTGTACTTTGTAAAATGATCGCACAAGCAAACAATGCTGATTTTAATCTTTCTTCTTATTGGTTAATAATATTCTATACATTTGGGCAAAAGAAAACTGCTTCAAAATAACAATTCTTTTTATGGATTAAGGCAGTTTTTGACAATTTCCCCAAAAAGTGACGCAAATTAGGAATAAGCCAAGAGGAATAAAAGCTCAACCTACCCATGTAAGAATCCTGTCTTCCAGTACCCATCACTGTGATATTTCTCCCTGGTAGACACCTCTCCCATACAACAGAAACAAACAACTCTGGTCTCTTCTGTAAATGATATACACAAATTGCACATTACTAAAGGCACAAAAATGGGTTCAAAGTCACTTCCCAGCATTCTGGAGTAAAAATCTCAAAGAAGATCTTACACGGCGAGATGGAAGTTTCATATTGACCAAAAAAACAGACAGAATACAATGTATACTTTTTTTACATATAGATTTTTCTGTGTTTTCAGATTATATAACAGTGTTTTAATACTCATATATACATGAACTGACTTAAACACATAAAACAAGACTTTTTATTTCATGTTTTTCAGTAGTTTATCGAAATATAACAGTAGATTATATCCTGATAAACTCAATGTCCACTCAGTGAAAATTATCAACATTTTCTACCCGGAGTAACGTCAAAACGTATATTGACCATACAACGGTGACGTCGTTCAAATGACACCATGTTTGCTATGCTTTCTGATGATGTTTCCCATGATTTTCAACATTTTATTTAAACAAACTAAACAAAAGTTGGTATCGATGTTATATCACGATAATTTCACTCGTGAACACCAAAAGTAGTTATTTTCACTCGTGAAAATATCACTTTTGGTGCCCACTCGATGACATTGTAATGTGATATTACATCAAAACCAACAATTATCCTCTATACAATACCGGGTTTGTGCTGTTTTTAAAAACTTACAGCTAGTAGTAACTTCTGACTCCATTTATGGAGCACCTTAGATGAGGTTGGAATAGAAACAAAAGTATGTTTCTTTTGGCTTTGAAAAAATCTGATCACATAGTTTTACCTTCTGATTCTGTCCTTGACATTTTGGGCGGTGACGGCTGCGCTAAATCTTCTATCTCGAGCCCCGCCACCGGTGACAGAGGCGGTGTAAAATTGTCTCCACTCATCCTGAAAAATTGGAACTGAAAAAAAGAAAAGGAGTGACATAAGCCATGTTATCCAACACAAACTGCTAAGAGTGACATCCCTTTTTTATTTTTTTTTTTTTCATTTTTTTTTGCAACACTCATGGACAGTGTGCTCAATTTGTTCAAATGGTATGACAACATAATATACTCCGGAGCCCATGTTCCAAGTTATTCTGGTTTCCGTTGACTTTTGTTTACTTCCGGTATCTTGCAAGATTTACGTCGTCATACACCGTGCACTTTGTAAATTAATTTGAATTGAAGAACGCTAACACCAAAGACAAAAACAATAAAAATGTGAACAAAACATGTAAAACAGAGGCCATACAATGTCCACATGATGAAAATTGTATTTTTCACTATTTCCAATTTATGTGCTTTTAATTAAATAAGTTTATAACTTCCAAAAAAACGCTTTTTACAAATTTGACACCTGCTTCATGTTTGTAAACGAACCTTCATTGACAGGTTCCCATTGATCATTTTTCCGTATTTTAAGACAAAGATTGACTTTTTGTGTGGTTTTCAGACCCATGCCTTATGTAACAAGAGGGCCATGATGGCCCTTTATCGCTCACCCGAGTACAACTGCTTTTAACAAAGTTGCTAGAAATTTCTAACAAATTTCCAGGATATTTGGGCTGAAAATGTTACCTCTAGAGTGTTAACAAGGTTTTTCCATATTTGGGCTGTGTGACCTAGTTTTTGACCCCAGATGACCCATATTGAAACTTGAGCTAGAAATCAACGAAACAACCTTTGTGACAAATTTCCAGGATATTTGGACTGAAACAGTAGCCTCTAGAGCCTTAACAAGATTTTTCTATTTTTGGGTCATGTGACCTACTTTTTCATCCGAGATGACCTATATTCGAACTCGTCCGAGTAATTACTGGGACAAACATCCTGACCAAGTTTCGTGACAATTGAGGCAAAAATGTGACCACTAGAGACACGACGGACGACAGACATTCATCGATCATAATAGCTCACCCTGAGCCACCTCAGGTGAGCTAAAAATTTGTGTCTTAATTAAATTTTTGCACTGAATTTTCAGCAATATCCATAAAACTTTAGGCGTACAAAAAAACTTAACTCCCCGTCTGTACTGACAAATGCATGGTACATCTGTGAGAAAAGCAGCTAAACTGTAATGTTCCAGAAAGTATCCGTAGGGGCCAAGACTGTAGGCCAGGTACACAACTGATGATATCCTGTGATGCTAGTGTACTATATTGTATTTTTTTCTGCTTTAAAAAACATTCCTTCTATATGAACTAAAAATTCACCTCTGAAACACATAAGACAACCTATGTGTACCCCTAATTGCTGTTTTATTGGCAGTTAATTCCCTTGGTGAGCGCACGACTGACGTCACCGGAAATTGGAAGCCATTTTTTTTTAAAGCACAGTTCAACAGCGTTCGACTTTCGAACAATTTTTCATGAAATACTTACACAAAATTAATGACAATTGTTGCATTTTAAAGAAAGGTAGTTCATTTTTACGTGGAAAGTACTTTATCTGTGATGTATTTCCTTTTAAATATGTTTCGGAGCCATAGTGTTCTTATCCCACTGGTACGACGGTATCCGAGGCTAGTCCATGACTGCTTCATTAAAGCAAGAGCTGTCAGTAGGACAGCGCGCTCGACTTTTTTAGTGCTTGCCAATTAAACAAAACTTTGACAGTTAAGGGCACACAAGACTTTAACTAGGAATTTCTAAGTACAAATCAAGAAACATTTTCACAGAGTTATCTTCTCTTGCTTACAGATAGGTCTCATGATGGTACATAAGTACTCCAACTTTCAAAGTAATATCTCAAATGGTTAAGTCAACAAGTGGACAAGAATGAAAATTTTAACTGAGTTTCTAAGTCAAAAAGGGCCATAATTCAAATAAAATCCTTGACTGAATTACCTTCTCCTGCCCCTGTTTTGAGATCATGATGGTAAACAAGTATTCCAACTTTCAAAGTAATATCTCAAACAGTTTAGTCAAAAAGTGGACTGGTACGAAAAACTTAACCAAGATTCTAAGTTGATAAAGGGCCTTAATTTTTAAAACAAATCCCTGACAGAGTTACCTTCTCTTGCCTACAGATGGGGGTAATGATGTAAACAAGCATTCAAAGTTTCAAAGCAATATCTCAAAGGGTTAAGGCAATAAGTGGATTTTACTTATATTCAATGTATTTTCTAAGTAAAAAAGGGGCATAATTCTGTTCAAAACCTTGACAGAGTTATGTACTCTTGTCTGTTGATGTAGGTCATGATGGTAAACAAGTATGGTTAGTTTCAAAGCAATACCTCCAATGGTTTTGAAATAAAGTGAGGTGGTACGAAAAACTTAACCAAGCTCAATACACTTTCTAAGTCAAAAAAGGGCCATAATTCTGTCAAAAACCTTGACAGAGTTATGTACTCTTGTCTGTTGATGGAGGTTATGATGGTAAACAAGTATGGTAAGTTTCAAAGCCATACTTTTGAAATAAAGTGGGGTGGTACGAAAAACTTAACCAAGGTGTGACATCAACGCCGACGCCAACACCGGGGCGAGTAGGATAGCTCCCCTTTTCATAGAAAAGTCGAGCTAAAAAATTAAACTGTTCCGCCAGTTTTTGAAATTGCTACCACACTATGTTTACATGTATAGGTTCCGGTTCCATGTTGCGTCACATTGGCTGATTGGTAGACGGAGAACCAGTTTTAAAGGAACGTCACTCGAAGATCTTAGCAGTTTGTGTTGGATAACATCTATCTATCTATCTTGTTATACTGCCTCACACCTCTCACGAGTATTATGGGCAGGGTGCACGCCGCGTGTTAATAAAAGATAAAACTACTGCAAGATATCTCTACAGTCAAGAGAAACAAGACGGTTAAAACTGTTAAAATAGTAAAAGAGTAAAAGGGTTAAAAACAACTGTTGTATGACTAATAATTGATTTGGGCCACTGCCTGCTTGAATGATTCAAGATCAGGCAGGATCGCAATATGTGTGGGTAATCTATTCCACAGGACTGTGGTATAGGGCAAAAAAGAGTACTTAAAGAAGTCCGAATTTGCATGGGTTTGGCGGAGACTAAAGGGGTGCATATGTCTTGTTAACCTGTTTGGGACTTCTAGGTAACTGGGCAGGGAGATTGCTACAAGATTGTAGTATATTTTGTAAAACATAACCAATTTGGAGGCTTGACGCCTGTTCTCAAGGGTGCTCCATCCAAGGGTGTTCTGCAGGTCTGTCACACTGGTATCTCTGGAATAATCATTTTTTACCCATCTGATTGTGCGTCGCTGGACCATCTCCAGCTTGTGAATATTAACCTGGGTGTGTGGTGACCATACAGATGATGCATACTCTAGTTGTGGTCTGACTAATGTTTTGTAAGAGAGTGATTTGATATTTTCATGTTTTGTTTTAATGTTACGTTTGAGAAAGCCTAGTGTTCTGTTTGCATTTGTTGTTATTCTTGAGATGTGTGTATTCCAGCTGAGATCTTGGCTGATGTCTACACCAAGGTATTTTGCATCCTTAGCTGGTGAGAGTGTTTGACCATGAAGCTTATATGGGAACTGGATAGGTTTTCTACTACGTGTGATATGGAGGACCTGACATTTACTAGGGTTAAATTCCATGTCCCACAGTTTTTCCCACGTTTCTAGCTTAGAGAGATCATTTTGTAACCTTTGACAATCAGAAAGGCAAGTAACTGCAAGGTAAACGGCAGTGTCATCAGCAAAAAGCTGCACCTGGGAGGTAACCGTGTCAGGGAGATCATTTATATAGAGTAGGAACAACAGAGGTCCTAGGACACAGCCCTGGGGGACCCCAGATGTAACAGGGACTTGATCAGACGTGCAACCGTTAACCACTACTGACTGAGATCTACCTATTAAAAAGGACCGGATCCAGGACACAGTTTGACTGGAGACACCATGCTCTTGGAGTTTAAGTAATAATTTGAGATGGTTGACTTTGTCGAAGGCTTTACTAAAATCAAGTAGGACAAGGTCGGTCTGTTTACCTGAGGAAAGGTTTTTGGATATTTCATCAACTAGCTCAATGAGCTGAGTCTCACAGGACCGTCTTTCACGGAACCCATGTTGCAGCTCATAAAGTATGTTGTGTTTTGAGAGATGTGTGGATAGGCTAGATGCAATTATGTGTTCTAGGAGTTTACATAGAATACAAGTTAGCGATATGGGTCTGTAGTTAGCAGGGTCACTAGTATCACCTTTTTTGAATAGTGGAGCGACATTTGCCTTCGTCCAATCGGATGGGAGTTGACCAGTAATAAGGGATCTTTTAAAGATTAGTGATACTATGTCAAGGATCTCATGGCGGAGCTCCTTCAAGACAATGGGCTTAATCATATCTGGGCCAGCAGCCTTATCCACTTTCAGGTTTTGGAGTAATTTCAGGACGCCGTTGGGGTCAATTTCAATGTTGGGCATTGTAGGGTATTTCCTTTTTCCTAGGGAAGTCCTGCAAAGCTGGGACAGAGACAAGGGAGAAACACCTGAAAAAACAGACTGGAATTGTTTATTCAGAATATTTGCTTGACCAAGGTTTTCTGACGTGATTTTACCATTTGTCTGATCTTTTAACGGTGCAATACCTTGGTTATCTTGTCTGGCATTTTTTATAAGTGAGTAGAGGCGCTTGGTATTGAATTTATTAGTGTTTGTGTTTTCTGAATGTTGAATGTCTAGTATGTTTTCAATATATGTCTCATGTGCTTTCTTAATTTTTTGCTGGATGAGGTGTTTAACAGTTCTGAATTTGCTAATGTACTGATTTTGACCCTTGTGTAGTTTAACCTTTTGGTAGAGTTTGTCCCTTTTTCTTATCAATCTTTTTATATCTTGTGTAATCCATGGGAGACTTTTCTTATTTCCTAGTTTTTTAATTGGGACAAACTTTGATATGCCTTCTTGAATTACGAGTTTAAACCTGATCCAGAGGTCTTCAACTGGGATAACCTCTGCATCTTTCAGTGTGTTTACCTTGGAGTTACTGATAAATTGTTTGAAATCATCCCATCTAGCTTTTCTAAATAATGGAATGTCCCTAGGGGTTTGTTTATAAATGAAAGGTTTGATTCGAGCTTGAGAGATGACTACGTTATGGTCTGAAATACCAACTTGGACAGATACTGTGCTTACTAGAGTTGGGTTTGTTGTGAGAAATAAGTCCAAGACATTTTCATTACGTGTGGGGGAATTAACCATTTGTGTGAGATCATAGTCATCAAGGATTTCGAGAAACTTATTATAAGACTGGGTGTTTGTGCTATTAGGTTTCATTGAAGGTGAGGTTGGGGGTGTTAAAGTCACCAAAAATCCATTTGGTGCCTTCGAGGGGTCTGGTTAGATCCAGTGACCTTTCAAACTCAATGAGACTCATGAGATCAGTTTCCTTGGGTCTGTAGTAGGCAGCAACATACAAGGGCTTAGTATTGTTCATGTTTATTTTGACCCATAATAGTTCACATTGGGTATTAAGATGTTGCTGCACAGATGAGATATATTTATTTTTAACCAAAATGAAAACGCCACCTCCTTTACCTGTAAGCCTATCTTTGCGAAAAGGGGTTTTACCTAAATTCGATGGGAATATTTCACTTGTGAGGTGGTCTTCGGTAAGCCAAGACTCAGTTCCTATTACAATATCTGGGTTGTGAGAGTCAAGTAGGACATAAAATTCATATTTTTTGTTAACAATGGACTGACAGTTCAGATACATGACCTTGAAATTAGCGTGTGGAGGAGGAGGATTACTTTTAGGTTTGGGAGTTGACCTGGAGGGACCTGAAGCAAAGCTATCATTAGGGAGAAATGAGTAAATATTATGATGTCTTATAGGTGAGTTGCAAGGACTTGAGAGATCTGAAATATTTATTGAATTGCAATGGAAGCAGAGCCAAGAGAACGAGGTGTCTAAGCCTAGTAGCCTACTATATGAGTTATCCCCTACGCCTGGCGTATGTCACTCCTTTTCTTTTTTCAGTCTACCGGGTACTTCAGTGGTAAAATATTAAAGTTAAGATCCGGGGAAAATAAGACCATATTTTGTTGGCTTGCAGAGTTTCCTCTGGGTCATTTTTAGTTTGCGCCAACAAATTCGCCAATCAGAAAAAGTTTGCGCCAATGGCTCCAAAGTTGGAGCCACAAGTCTTCAAAGCCTACAGAACACTCTGGAGGAGAGAAGATCGAGTCAAACCACTTTAATCTTTTATCTTGTTAAGATTTGATAGCATGATAGCAAAAAATGTTTGTAGATGTAACTGATACAAAATTTAATTCAAACATTTTAGTCAATTTTCAAGGGTCACAATAACATTTTCAGGAGTCAATGTGAAACTTTCAATGGTTGAGTCACAGGTCAAAGAGTTCATATAATCTAGGCTTGCACAATATTTTTCTGTTCGTCTTCTGCATCACCATGAGTTCAAAAATAAAAGTAACAGTTCGCATTCCCCGTTTGACACATATTTTCGCGACCTCGCATGTCCGTGAACTGATTTTCGTACACTTATATTTTTTGATTTTCGCGATTAAAACAGTTTGTAATAAAACAAAAAAGTATGTTGAATGGTTTTGAATAAGTGTTAACAAATACTAAAGACTAAGAAGGCGCCGATTAATATTGCCAAAGGTATACATGTATGAAGAGGAAAAAAGTACGTCAAAAATAATTTGCAAATTAAAATTGCAACACGCATGTCAATAATTTAAATACTGACAAACAACAATGCCGAAATTTTTCAAGTTAGTAATGACACGCGATTATCGGAAAAAACGGGTATACATGAATTGTGTTTTGATCGCCCGAAGCGCAATCAGTGAATGACAATACACACAGCCGTGTCAACAAAGCATCGCTAATTAAATCCGGTGTCCGGGTTACAAACAGCGTATTATAAATTCGCCGATTATATTTTGTTTTATGATTTATCAATTAACACCTTTGATAACGACATAAACGGCCACGTGCTCGTTCGTTATCAGGTAGCGTCTAATTAGCTCCGCGTTCTTTCGCACTAGCCAACATCAATCGATTTTTGATTGACATGACGAAATTGCCGAGATTAATTTGTTGGCGCCACTAAAATTCGCCAACTGAAAGATTTTAGCGCCAGATTTAATTTTTTGTCGCATTTGGCGCCATTGGCGAACGACAGCGGGAACCCTGGCTTGGTTCTTAGATAAATGTAAAAAGACAAAACAAAGCCGGAAAAAAGCATAATCCCGACAACCAGCTCCTATGTAAAAACCCTGCAATTTTGCACATATCACCTGGTATTAATTTAGCCCCTGGTGACATGTATGCACACCTGTGTGGAAATTACCATCAGACTGTGAAAAAAGGGGAATTTAAATGTGTGATTTCCACCACACTCCACAGTTTTGATCCACAGTTGTTCTGCAGGTCTGTCATGTTATATGCCATTATTGAAATGATAACTTTTCAAGAACATGATACTCATTTCAATAATGGCATATAAAGCAATTTGGCAGGTGTCAATATTTACTTTTAGATAATGTAAAGACTATGCGCATTTATACTCTGCTTTTGAACCGATGTCATTTAATCTCGTTCTTTTTTTTGTACATTCCCGCTGTACTCAAATTTGAAGAACTCCAAAGGGAGACAAATAAATAATACTACCCCCAAGTAGAAATATTTTATGAAAGATTGAAAACGGTTCTACTATACTGCTTCCTACAACAACATATTCATACAGTTTTTTCAAAACATGCTTTGTGGTTTAAACATCTTATTCGATAAAAGCACAATACATATGGCAATTCTTAGATGTAAGATAACTTTTTTACAAAGTACAAATACAATGTTTATTTTCAGTCCGTATGTTACATCAAGGTCTTTCAAATAGTATTATTTGAAAGACGAACACTCTATATAGAAGGTTCCTGGTTACATTCAACATAATAAACATAAGTTATGTAAAGCTTTTAATCGACCTATCAAATAACAAATAAATAACAACGTTAGTTAATACATTATAAGTATTACGTATTAATAATAATTAATAATTAAAATCTAAGTAAATGACATATATTTTTGTTATCACATAGAATCTATTATTATTATTAAAATTAGATTAAGTTAAAAACCAACACATATCCTTTGAACGGCCATAACGTGATAAACCGTATACGCAGGTTAAGACAGGTTTGGCCTTCCATAGAAGTGACAGTTACCGTATGGAACACGTTTTGTCTGTATGAATTTAAAGGCTATGCCGACAGCTCCTGAATTGAAAACTCAGACGTCCGAGGCAAATGTTGACACTTTAAGACAACCTTGAAAATGACCTTGGACACAATTTTACCAAGTTTGAACAAATTTTCATTTTACCAACGTTCGCGTACAGGCCCCTGTGGGATAGTGTTTTGAGCGCGTGCAAACATGTTTTCATAGACATAAAGCAGACATGTCGTACTCAAACCCAGGTATGTTGACATCTTATGAGAACGCTTAAAATTTACCTCTCGTTAGCAAAAAAAGAAAAAAGAAGTCCATGCGCAGGAAAGCAGACAGGGTGACCCCTGCGCGTGACCTCTGTAGGTGGGCCAATGGAAATTTTACTTTCATGTTACAGCTCAATCTATTTGCTGCGCAGTAAACCGAAAGTAGCATAACGTGATGTACAGTGTTTACAAAAACACATGCATGTCTGTCGAGTGTGTAGCAAAATATGCCGGCTGTGCAAAGGATATCATGCCATATGGTCAACAACGACATATCACTAAGACATAGCTTTAAATACTTTAAAACTTGTGTGGAAGCTGCTGATCTTGACCAATGGTCTAAAAATTGCCTGTATAATTTAAGTGATACCCTTCAAAGTGAGCATCAACAATGACATTTAGAAAGCTCCAAACTATTGACATTTAAACGATTTTCCACCCAGAAAAAATCTGTTTTGATATGTTCCACAATATCCTAAAAATATTTCTGTGAATAAGGTACATCGGAATAGATCGTAAAGATGTATACTTTGCACGTGAATAAATTTGTATACGTCCGTCCATGCACTATTTCCTTACGACATCTCATCTGTGACCACTACTGTAGGCAAATATGTTGACGAAACTTAGAAGGGACGTTTCTTGCATGAAGCTCTCCCAAAGGTGTTCAAAGAATTCCGTTCCATGCAGAACTCTGGTTACTATGGTAACAGTAGGAAAAACATCTTATGACATATTTTTTGACATAGAAATACATAGAAACCGTAAGGCCTTGAACTTATGCGTGGGTGAAGCATTGGTGGTCCTTTATCAAGTTTGTTGAAAGTGTGTCTCAAGGTCATAATTGGTCTCGACATACCAGACGGAGTCACATGTTTTACATAGACTTGTATAAGGAAATGCTTTTAAATTTTTTCTTGTTAATATTATAGGGCATGGAGCTTAGATATTTTATCAAGGTATTTAATTTATACATATTGGGCTTGTTTTATATAGACTTACTTTAGTAATATTTTTGTCCAAGAGCTTAGCTAGTTGATGTGTTGCATTGCCAAGTGATCGTCTTCCAAGATTGTTCAAAATATGCACCAGGTATCAAGACAGGCCCTGCCACAGAGATCACTTGTCTTGTTTAGACTTAAATAAAGAATTTTCTTTCAAAAACCGTAAGGCGAAGATCTTAGATATTTAATAAGTAGCACCTCCTAGTTGTCATTTACCAGGAATGTTAAACTTATGCCACTGGAGAGAATTTCAGACAGACCACTTTTGAAAATCTCCATAATTGCAAGGTCTATGACTTAGATATTTGGCATGTCGCATTGTCAAAGTGGTCCTTTCCCATGACTTACTAATTATGCCGTCAAAATGGCCCAACCGACCAATTAGCCAACAGACGGTTCGTATCCGGCTCAGGGCCGTAGATTTTCGAGCCCGTCGTCCAGGTAAGGTTCCTAGTCTTACCGCAAGGCACGAAGCAGCTAAGTTAGCATGGGTGAGACGGATGTAAGGCTTTCTAGCGCTGACTGGACTAATGTTATATTTGTGGATGAAACCAGGATGAAGCTCCGTGGGCCCGACGGACGCGTTCGCATTTACCGAGCGGAACAGAGAATGCTGTCTGGTAAACGCTGATCAGTTCAGTAATGGTCTGGGCAGGAGTTTCAATGCACACAAAGACCCCAATTGTCTACTTCCTAAGTAAATTAAACGGAGTCAAGTATGAGAACGACATCATTCAAGCTGTGTTGATACCACTAATTCAATCGGAACATGATATTGTTGCAAAACAATGCACCCTGTCAAGCTGCAAGGGGCACACAGAATATGCTAGCAGCTAACAGCACTCGTGTATTCGAATTGCCTACAAAAAGCCCGAATCTAAATCCAATAGAACAAGTATGGGAATTGCTTAAGAGGAAGGTTAGGGCACAGATATGTGGTTTCAATGAGGTCGGTGTGCCGTGCAGTAATTGCTGCAAATGGTGGACATACAGAATACTAAATTTAAAACTTTCTTCTTGACAACATTTTGTGAGTTTTAATTTTCAGGATACCAACTTTAACATTATTAAATTATTCTACATGAATTAATTATTTTTATTAAATGAAATTTTATAAGAATGTTTGCAATAAAATGTTTATACGTGTGTAATTTAATTCAAACACCAAGTGGACGTTTAGAAATTTTGTTCAGTGAAGTTTGAACACACACGTAGAAACCAGTCTCTCGGAATTAAAGCAGCGGTCTAAGACTGACACCCTTTTTTAACGGCCCTTTGTGGCCCTCATTACGGTCCTAAAAATGACATCTCTATTTCACGGCCCTTTGCGGATGACTTGTTACACTGGTATCGGTAAAGAAACACCAAATTGCTTTAATATTACTACAACTACAACTACAAATATTTTATTGCATTAAATATATGTTTCATTGCACGTTATTTAGCAGAGGTGATTATCGAGAAACAAACTGCTAGTTCCCTATTTATAATAGATATGAATTACTAGTATGCAGTTATAGTTTATGAATCTTTCTACTCTTTGTATAAAGAGACAAAATCGTGAATCATGGTAGAATTAAAATTACACATTAATGTATTTGAACAATTGTGGTTCAAATCTGGAGGTTGTCACATACAGTAACCTTGTAACAAAGGTAACATCATCAACTATCAACATAATAACAGTGCAAACACCAGTTGTTGCATTATAAGAATTTAAAATCTCGGACCGGTTAAATATGTAAAAAAACGTTCCAGTGCCTGCCTTACATTCTACTGTTGCGCTTAAACATTAAGACTTGCGTACTGACTGAGATAGATCTAATTTATATTCTTTTTACTCATCTCTATCTTAAATCAAATTCTATAGTGCTTTTTCCGTTCAAGACAATGCCTTTTGTTTGTGTCATTCTCTTTTACGGGACTTGACCGATCTAATGTATTTACATAACTAAATCTGTCGTCGTGCGCCCTGACCCGGTCATGTAAACATTTGTCAGTGATTTAGTATCTCGGACAAATACTTGCAACGAAACTATCCGAGATCGAACAAATGAAAAAAACAACAAGCAAGGCTACCAAGCGTAATGCGCGCAGAAATGACAATGGGTTTAGATTTAGAGAGTTTGGAGAACTTAAGGATTTTTAATGGATATGAATCTGAGAAAAAGGAAAGAAGGGTATGTTGAAACTGTCTCATCTTTTGTACTTGCTGGCATAGAATTTTTCGGTTATTTTAAATGAAAATAAAATGGTTGTAATTTAGACGAGTTCTTCAATTCACTTCACGCGAAAATAAACATAGTAATTTTAATTATTCTGCTTTATAAAACTGTTTATTGGTATGGATTTATGTTCATCTAGAAATGTTCCGACAGGATTTAATCAGAAACAGTAGAATAAAAGCTTGTTTTCGTTTTCTGTGAACAGCACATTTCTTAATTTGATTTGTCTGATGTATTCTCTCCGATGGTTAAACTGACAAGAACGTGAACGGGGCAATTTTGCGGTATAAATACAACAGACCTCGCGATGTCACGTGGATATACAGCCGACCAATGGCTGCATAACTTATACGGCAGCTTATTTCCAGTTACCAATCAATGCAGTTCATGTTTGAATGACGTCATCCCATGCAAGCGGCCTTGGAAGTGGTCCAAGAATTTAGCTAATTCCACGAATATACATACACTACAAATTGAAATAAGAAAAACTTTTGCATGCATATGATATAGTTATATAAACAACATGAAAGATGGTGTATTTGATGAAATAACTAATTATCTCTTAAGATCTATAATGAAATATATATATCTATCTGACTTTATTTATGAGGTGGATCGCTGGAACAGCAAATAGTAAACCTATGATTTGCATAGATCTACTATACATGTACAGAATTCCATTACTTTTATTATTTTAAGTTCATCTTTTGAAACAATTTCTAATTCAATTTATATTTAGTTTAATGATTATACAGTAATATGCTGTTAGTAAACCAGTTGCCTTTATTAATATTTTCTGTACAAAATACTTTTTAAAGGTATCCTCTTATACCTCTGATAGCTTCATGTTACATACATGAACTTTAAGATGTATGTTTCGTGGCCCATCTTTTAACCTTGAACTTGAAATATAATTTACTTGCATTTTACTTAGGTAGGGAACGGTCTTGATACAACAATAATGCAGTAACTTTTCATAGGCAGCCCAGGAACTGTCTATATGGTTATTGAATATTCCTGGCAGTCGGCGTTAAAAGTGACCACTCTAACATAGATGGCTGCTAAATTGGAATTGCTGCTAATGGAATCGAGCAGATAACTGCTTCATTGAAATAATCACTGAAGTTTAACTGTGAAAACTTAAACTGAAGGAGTTCTGCCAGCTGCTGTGTCTTTGGTGCCTCGTTTGAGATACCTTTATAATAATTACTAACTGGGTCATATCCTCAGTCAATTTAATGGGACAGTACACCTGCTTTAGATACAGGCTGTAATTACATTTCAACTCTATGCAGGGCATTTTTACCTTCTATATCAGAGGCCAGTGTAGGGCGTCTTCCCTGCCAAAATGCTAGTCCAGATTTTTGTTTACAGCCATAGCCTTCGACAACAGCCTTTTTAATCATTCACTTTGGCGACAAATTTTCAGTTTTAGCAAAAAATATACTTAAGAAGAACACTTCTTTGTAGGCATAAGGTGATAGCAGTTTATATACCCATATTTATTACTGCATTTCAGTTGTCTTTTGAGGCCCCATCATCTCCTGATGACAACAACGAGAGTGACACAGGTCTGCTGGATGATAAGTCAACTAAAGGAAAGTCCCACGGAAAATCCAAATGTGGAAGACCGGCTAACCCTATCCCCCGTCACAAGAGGGACTCCCACATCAAAGCAGAGTACAAACGGCGGGATAAAATTCAGGTTTGCTATACTTCAGCGGTTTTTAATGTAGATTGAAATTTAACTGAGCAAGTTGTATGCTTTTATGATCTCCCCTAGTGAATACAAGCATATCATGTTGTTTTTTGTCTTCTTTTTTCTCTCTTTTTTTTGGCTTATGCCTCATTGTGCCAGTCAGAAAGTAAACAAAATGTATCGAACTAGGCCATGTTTGCATTTATGAAATATGCTTATGTTCACAGGAACTGTAAATATTTATATTATTTCTATATTTAAACCACATGCATGATTTTAACATTCTAACAGACATTCTGATGTTAAAATCAAAGTTTTAAATTCAAAGGCTATCAGTTTACAGACCATTCCCTATAGGTATATGTGGAAACTGGTCCCTTAGGTTTTAAAAAGGTGTCTGAACAAATAAGAGAGTTGGCCAGAAACCTATTGGAGCTTTTGCCAAGGATTATGGGTAAGGCAGGTAACTGTGTGTTGAAAAAAAATTTAAATTTTGTAATATACCGGTTTGATGACTTTTTCATAGACCATTAGTATGAATATGAAAATATTTCATTACATTAATGCAGAGAAAAATGGTGAAAAGGGTAGATGCTGGGGATCAGCGGTAGGCTGAGTGCTTTATGTAATATAGTTTGCAGATTGGCCGTATTTTTTTTAGGTCTTTCTTTAAAATTCACTGGAAGCTCTTACAGCGATGCTTCACACCTTATTTAAATCACACGTAAAAAAATAGACAATCATCTTAAAAGATATCACATTCAACAGAAAGTTAAACTCAACAACAAGTTAACTAAAACCTAAAGCAGCAAACAAAGTTACATTTCAATAATTATATGTAACATAACAATATTTTTGAGATAAAATAAAAAAATTAAATAAAAAATGGATAATACACATGTATGTAAGGTAACATAAATGAATAAAATGTAAAATTTAATGTTGATCAATACAGAACTTAAGTTCGTAAAAATAAACATCACACTAATAGAGCACACAAATGAGCACACAAAATAACACAAACAGAAAGGAACAACAAAAGAAAACAACTTAAACTTGTTATCAAATTAAAATTGTTAAAATAAAATTAAAATTTGAAAAAATTACAAATGTGAAGCATCACTGTAAGGCAGGAATATCGTAACATTAGAGATTCATATATGGATCAAAACAATTCTATAAAACATGTAGCAAACATCAGATTTTGTGAATTCTTTCATTGAGGTAGGTTGCAAAACCAAATACAGAGAGTTATAATAAACTGTTTTGATGGACTGCTGTGTATAATTAGCAAAAGCTTCTCCAAAGTGTAATATTTAGACTGTGGGCTATTTTTATAGTGAGTGCAAGGTCAAAATGAATTGAATATTATGGTTCTAGATCTACCATCTACCCTAAATTTGAAGATTGAAGTTGAGATTTATCACATATTTAACATATGAATTTTGATCAATTTTAATGATAAATGATACTTCATAATATAAAGTAGTTTTATATTTCTCTGTTTTAATGTGTGTGTATTTTCAGTTCATACATAATGGGAGTGCAGGATATCTATATTTATAAATTATAAGATTTTTTTTTCCTCATAATTTATTAATACATGTTGTAAGAGTAATACATAGTTTTTGCACATGTGTGACAAATAAAATCCACATACAGGATGTAGCACACTTGCTTTAACATCATTGTAAATGGAATCTCATGTGCGATTTAATATGCCTGTGTAAATATCTTGCATTTTGTTGTATGAAATATTGCTATGTGAGTGTACATTTTGCAGTTTTGCATACAAACATGTTTCATATCATACAATTTGTTAAATGCTTTAAATGCTTTTACTTTTCAGTGCACAAACTCTTTTATTTGTATGTTATTGCATTTTCTCATCCAGATTTTTCTTAAATTTCATACTTACAGAAGGGTTTTGACACACTATTGACCCTGGTGCCAGAGTTGAATGGCATGTCCGAGAAGGAGAGCAAGGCAAAGTTGCTGTTTAAAAGTAGGTATCTTACGAATGACCCTCCTAGATATACTAAAGTTTGTTTCTATCTTTTCCGTAGTCAGGGACTGGCAGTTTTGCATTTCTCCATCCTAATGAGTTGTGCATGAAGATTGTTAAAAAGTTTTAGTGTCTACGAGTCATATCGAAAAAGACACAAACTTTTTTACAATGGATGCAAATTATGTTTAGCACAATACAAAGGTTAGGGAAATTTGCAGTCTGCCTTTTACAACTGTTTAGGTAAGGCTTTGCTGATTTTGTTTTTGTATGTCTCTGATCTTAAATTGGGGACACCCTTACAAAATATTTGAACGTTCTCCAATATTGTAGGCCGACTACTGTCGACGTATAAAAAGTGAGTGTGGCAGTACGCAGACAGAGCTTACAGCCCTGAGGCAAGAGCTTGAATCCCTTGGTACCGAAATTCAGTAAGTCAAAACCTAGAATATGCTATTCTATAGATATGCATTAGAATGTATCAAAGAGCAGTGATTTAAACAAATAGCTCGGAACTGTAAATCACAACTTTTCATGTTGAGTATTTTTATGTCTTATCAGCTTGGGGTTTTTTTTCTATGTGATTGAGAAAGCCTGTTTTTCTATTATTTCTATTTTTAGAAGAACAATGCTTCAGGACTACCGTACTTTGAATATGTTGACAAATACTTACACCTAAATTCACCAAACAAAAAAGGCGACCAAATCAGTGCTCTTTGTACAGTGTTAGAGTCTTTCATGATATAATTCTTATTTTACAGGATATCTCGCATGTAAGGTCATGCTGCCCTTGTAAAGAACATGTTTTACCGTGTCACTTTCCATGTACTCGTGGCGTACAGTCATTCCTGTTTTAAGATACCGACCTTGTTCTTTTAATACTGTATCCATGTCAAATTGTTTACACACATTTTAGGTTTTGGATTCCCTCGCTTGACCTCAACATTACGTGGTTTGTTCTGATGACTAGGGACCAGCATAAATTCTACACTAGAGCATTTAGGACGCTAAAAACCCTCAGTTTGTGTTGCTGTTTCTTTCAAATCAGAAAAAGATTCACTTTGTCAATGAATTGGACAGTCTCGAAAGGTGTTTGTAAACAGGAATGGCTGTACCGTACTTATTTTCATATAAGATTGGGTGCATTCTTTCAAGAGAGGGACCTTAGAATTCAGTGTATAAAAAAATATTACCGGTATTGGTTTAAAATTAAGTTGGTAAAAATGTTACTTGTATGGTCTATAGTTGTAAGTTTTTGTTTATTTTTCTTAACAAGAGGGACGGTGTTTTGTTTTTCCTTCCATTTACATGCTTTGTATGCAATAACTGGACTTGAAGCCCTTACTGCTTTCTGAATGGTCCATGCCAGTTTCTTAGGCCCTGCTCTTATTTTGGTTTAATGGTAAGGCCAACGGCCCACAAGTAGTCTCACATATAAACCCATATACCAATTAGTGATGATGTAATGGTCCATTGTGGCTTTT
>JAFMSR010001464.1:0-27725 GCA_022818135.1 Saxidomus purpurata
TCGATGAATATTATTTCCACATTTTTTTCATGAAAAACATGAAGCCTTGAAGTAAAAGATTTTGAGTTTTAACCTTAGGACCTTTGACTAGAATATGCACAACTGCTTCATACATGCTTCTGAGCAGCAAGTTTTATGAAAATTTATCAAAAATGAGCCCTGTAGAATGTTTTCAAGGTTTGACTGAATATCAAAATGTCACCTACATAAGCTAAAACTTAGCCTAAACCAAGCCCAGCGTAAAGCCCTAACAATTTGCACAACTAAACTTGGCAACCAGACAGCACGAAAGCAATATGTCACTACACCACTTCATGGTCCATAATAAAGTCGTTCTTGAAAAAGGTTGTACAGGTATTTAATTACTATGACAGTTCTGCTCTTTTGAGAAGAGGAGATCCGGTTCAAGTCAAATTTGCCTCCTCTGGGTCAGTTGACAGTATTGTCTGCGTAGCTTCTATTGAAAATCGTGCTTGATCTATGCAAAATCTAGATAAAACTCACAGCTTGATAATTACTTGTGGTATACTCTTGATACTGTATTTACAAAAGCGTAAGGGCAATGAGGGAATAATGTCAGTCAGCCATATAACGAGATTGTACGTATTTATGTTATGATTATTTTCATGATTAGGACTTAAGTGTGAAATTGCAGGCAACATATAAAATGGGTATGATTACAATGTTTGATTCTAAGGTAAGGTCTAGTGTCTAAGGTAAGAACATTAAACGTGAAAAAATACTTTAAATATAATTGACACAATCACACGGTCACAGAGATTGATGTAATGTGATGGACTTCGGACTTAAGTATCGCCGCCTAAACTGAGAATTAATTAAACGCATTTTGAATAATTTAAGATTCATAAATATTTCATTAATGCCACTACATTATAAAGACTTTACACAATTATTAACAAACGTTTTACCCAACCTGTAATTTGTAGTAAATATTTGATAGATAATCAAATTTCTCTTCATTTAGGGAAGACTTAGTTTTTAGCTCTAAATGAAAAGTAAGAAAGAAATTAGAATTTTCATTTTTCAATAAAGAAAAAGTACTCCGTAAATCATTTAGGTGCTATATTAGATAAGAATATATCAACAACCACTATTGCTATTGTTTAATATTGTTAAATAGGTGAATTCAAAATTGAAGTTTTTGTATAGGCAAAAAGCTTTTAAAATGAAACTTTAAGGAGAACTTTGCGCAACTCAGTAGTGCAGTGTCATTGTGACTATTATGTCAGTCCATCTTGGTATTTTGGGCTCGCCATTGAAATGCAAGTTGCACAGAATAATATGGTAAGGCTTATTTTAAATCATGATTGTAGGAAGTCTCTGATTGTGTCAGACTTAAGTCATCTTGGTTTACTTAATATAAAAATATATGTACGCAAATTACAATTAATCATGTCCATAAGATATTCTATTATAAATGTCCTTCAAACCAAAGGAAATTCTAAAAGGTGTAGTGACCAGCATCCGTTTAACATCACAGGTAGCAGTAATAATTTTTAAAGTCCAGCTGTTAGTTGTTTTACGTCTTCAACTTTTATGATAATGGTTTTTTTAATCTGGAATAAATTATCATAGAATATACAGAATAAAAAATAAGTAGCATCTAGCAAACGTACTTTATAAGGAACAAACTTTATCTAATTAAAAACTGAAAAATTGATAATATTTTGCTAATATACTGCCCTAATAGTTGTTGGGCTTCCTGCTCAGTTTGATGTCTTATGCTCTGAAAATACGTCCCTAATACACAGTTTTTCCGTATGCATAATGAACATATTATACTACTTTACAAAATCTATATAATTATAATGCAGTATCCTTTCTTATAGTTCCCTTCCATGACGGTATGTTCTTCAGGATACAAACAATTTATTTCATTTGGTACTTTCAATCTTCTTTAATTTTACTGTCGTTTTCTATTTGCAGATTGCTACCTTTACATAAGAAAGGCAAAAAATGACTGACAATTATATTCTGTAACTTTTAGCAGAGAAAATTATGTATCTCAATTAATACAGACTATAGTATTACCTTAACAATAAATAAATATCTACGCTATATTTATACTAGCAATGAGTATCTAAAACATTTGTGAACATTTGTGTTTTACTTTTGGATTATATTGCTTTATAAATCTGCATTCAATTTACACAAAAATAAGATCAAAGAGTCTATCTACATTTAATATGTTTTGACATTCAGATTCCAGGAAAGTATTCAACAACAACTGAATTTCATGTTGTTTTCGTTGCTGACTGATACAAGAAATATATAATTGCAATGCACCGTAAAGAATAAATAACTTCCATTCAGATATTAAAGATGCAAGCAAAAGTTTTATTGAACTTCCACAGAATAGTCTTTATTTGCATTAACTTATAAAAATGAGGGCAATAAATGACATAAATCGCATTTGGGTCAACAAAAGGGTCGCATAAAACAGAGTAAAAGTCCATCGACTGTTACAAAATTAGACAGTGGTCAATTTGACAGTGCCAAATATCTAAGATTTAGGCTTTTGCGGCTTTGAAGAAGAATGTAATAAAGATTTCCTATTTGCTGCCATAGCAGCCAGAGTTCTCTATGGAATGAACATCCTTAATAGAGGTTCATGCAAGAAATATCCATGTCAAATTTTATAGCTTTTGGGAAACAATTTCAGACGAGATGTCGTTTGAAGGAAATGGTGGTAGGAAAGACCATCGAACGACTGACGACGGCCGCCGCAGGGCTAGCGGTCCTAATAGCTCACCATGTCACTATGTGCCAGGCGAGCTAGTAAGAAACGATGGCCAGTTAAATGTTTCCAAGCATATTTGTAATCCTCACTTGGAGAATGAAAGAGAAACCAAGTTATAAGAGGGCAAACTAAATCTTGCTACGGTTATATGCGGACTATGTAAATGATACCTCAGTTGACAAATATATTAAATTTCACCAAAATTTTCAAATTTATGATAAAAGAGTTTCTTCAAAGAAAACTAAATAAAAAAAAAAACACGAAAACAACCTAAATTAAACAATTTACTACATTTAAATGTAAAATCATAAGCTCCATAAATTGTTACTAAAACCAAAGAGAAGTATATTACTTTTAACTGGTTTTAATGGATACTTTTACGATGAAACAAACAAAAACTCAAATGATAATGCACATATCTATATTTTATCTGTATTTTATCTAGAATCAGTTTAAATAAAGTTGATATCGAAACATCATGAAAAACATATAAAGCTTTTATTTTAATGGCATCAAAATAGAAACCAAAAAATGAAGTTATGAAACTTTTATTTTTCGAATGTTTACACTTGATATATTTCAAGGTTATAGTAAATAAACGTTCCCAGTTGAACAGGTGTATTTAGAATAGTACGTTTGGTAATAATTAGTAGTTCAAGATTTGATGTATAAAAGGAAAAGTCCTGTACACATGTTCACACAAATTTAACGATAACAAGGTAGATGTGCTAAAAAGTGGTAATTGAATGATGTTGTGAAAAAAAACACTGTAAACTATAGAAAAAATACATGTCATAAAAACAAATAGCGGCAAATGTGCTTACCAACGCATGTGACATGTCACTAATAAAAATAAAACTTCCCCTGTACCTTCCAGACCTACATTGCTGTGGTGTTGCCCGTGACTTCTGACATATGTCACTATTCGCACAGTGTCGTGATGTTATCATTTTTGTAACCAGTTGAAATATCAAAACACCACGTGTTTGTATTCCATTAGAATACCACGTGTTTGTATTCCATTCGAATGTTTGAGATCAAGTTTCCCCTTTTTTAAATTACTGACTGGGCAATTTTATTTCTTATGGTAAAACTGTCAACTACTTTTGTGTCCCTTTTCTATAGTTACGACCATTTAAAAAAGCCTAAGACGTAGAATTTAATGAAAACATATGACGTCTTCATCCTGCATATTCTAATTACAATAATCAACAAAACTCCCATCACGTATATGAACAATTAAACATTCGTACTTAATTATTTTTAGATCATTGCACCATAATTTTACGGCAAATTTAAACAATGTATTACCTGCGTATATATCTTTCTCATAGTTAAGTTTAATTGAATGCAAAATAATAGGAATAGAATTTCTAAGAAGCTGCTGATAACATCAGCAAACCTACAATTCGAAATGTTCACATGGATTCATGAAATATTTCACATACAACTTTCAGATATACAATGTTATCTTTATAGTTCTTTTAGTTTGTTTACTTTTTGTATTTGATTTTTTTGCAAATTAATTATCATTTTCAGTTCACATTACCATATGTCTAGTGAAATCTAGAAAGCATGCATACTGTCCGACTTCTGTCCATCCACCCACCATTGGAAAAATGTGATATCATTTGATCGATTATTAAAACTCTTTGACGTTACATGTATTTCTAAATAAGTTCACCGAAAAATATTATGATATCATCTGAAATTGTTCATGACACCTTAATTAGTCAATAGAGGGAGTGGCTCATTTTCTTTCATGCAAATATATACATGTGAGTAAGTTTTAAGAGTTTTTTCCGACTGAAATCAGTTGTCAAATTTCGAAATTTTTGTTTGACATACAGACATGGCTGACAGAGAGCATTGATTGACTTCATTCCATGGTTCAAACAAACTTCAAATTTTTTTCCTCTAATCTAGTTTTTGAGGTATCACTCTTATGAGGCCTTGTACGTTCTTTGAGTGCTAACTATGTCTACCAGGGGGGGGGGATCTAGGTTCCTAATATGGGAAATTGAATAAAATCTCCTCATATATCATTGGTCAAATTGTAGTTTTCTTAATCAGTATGGTGCTTATGCCACCTTGCCCAAATGTATACACTTTATTCGAGACATAGTGTATATCGTTGTAAAAATTTCCACAAGATTAAAGACAAATACAACAATTTCATTTATGAAGTGTTCACTTTCGTGTGATATGCTAACTTTTAGCCCGGAAACCCAGTTTGTCGGTGTGTTATGAAAGGCTAATCATGCATAACCCAAACAATATTGGAATATAGCCGAATCAAACGGATGTCTAGAGCGATATCGGCGCTAAACAGGTAATTTGTTCAAAGTTTGAAAGAAAACAGTAACAGGGTACCAAATCTTGGCAATATTGGGAATGGTTAAAATTGTAATTTTCTCTGATCTTTTATAACCTTTCAAAATATAAGAAGTACCTGACGGTTCATTGTGATGACGATTGCGGATATCTTATGGACAAGTGTTAGGCAGTCTTGTGCAAAAGTATTTCTCCAGTTTCAACAACTGGTACTTTCCGATATATAAATCTTTTACTGAAGTTTGAATTGAAATGTCAAACAGCATACAAAACATTTTTTGCAGTGAAGAATAATTTAAGCTGATCGCTCTCAGATTTTAATGAAAAAAGAAGATTCTTCGAACTGTCTAAAATTAACAATATATTAGAAGGAAATAATAATCTAATAAAAAGGTAACAGTATAATTTCTTTAAAACATTCCTGTATTTTTGAAAGTATACAGTACCAAATTATAAAGCGTTATAAATGCTTTTGAAAATCCAATATAAACATATAGTGTAGCGGTGCCGTAAAACAAAGCTCACCAACATCTGCAACATATTTTCTAAAATTACTACGTAGATTTATACTTGTGTTGTTGGTTTTACCAATTACTTTTAAATTATATGTTTTAGTATATCACTATGGAGAAATTTCTATTTCACCGGAAACTGTGAACGAGCATATTTAAGCCTCAGATTGACTTCGACTTTTTTTATAGTCAATATTTGATTTTTTACTTTGTGGGTTCCATTGTCCTTTAACCTAATTCTTTGTCCTTTTTCCTAATTCAAAAATGAGTCGAAGAATAAAAGGAACGTTGGATACGGCACAGGCTATACCGCAAACGGTATAATGGTACATTGTAGTATAACAATGACTTTGAATAGAAACCCTGTTTGAACCCGACATTTATGTAAATCTGTATTTTATTCATAAAAAAGACCACTACTCGTATTCTGTCATTAATGACAAATGACATACGAACTTCTTGGAATTAGAGACATTGGCCAATACGTTTTACATCTCGGACATCAATCGTAAATAGGTCAAGAAAAAGATTTGTTTGAGGTAATGCAGCTTCGTAACAACATATAACACTTTAGAAAGTTCCTTCCAAACATGACTAAATTTCCTAACCTTACTTTATCATGTTTTTCTTGTTTGCAAATCGTTCAAACATGCCTTCAAAAGACATTCACGTCCGTCATATTGTAGCACACAAAAGTCATTGTAAGTGTATTGAATTACTTAAACTATTCCTTTAAGCATTTAAACAATCTATAATCTTAACGAATTCCTCGAGACACGAACTGTATTTGTCCTAAAAGAGCATTGGTCAGAATATGATTTAACTGTAAAAGACATTTTATAGTTCCAGCATTTAACTCATAAGCAAGGGCATAAATGCAAAATACACAGTAAGTCCATACTCCATTTTTTTCAATTTCCAATTTTATTTCATAAATCAGCATGCTTATCAGCATTTTCATGAGTACAACAGCTATAATACAGATATAAGTCAACATGACCAGAGGACAACAAATATTTATTGTATCGAAGGAAAAGAGAAAGATCATATTTGATACAATAATATTTCATCATAATACCTATTTTACAGCTTCTTTAAGACATGAAGGTAAATCTTACCGCGTGTCTGTCTGCCAATCATGCAGGAAACTGTTACAGACAAAGTCAATTGATGATCAGCCATTATTACGTTATCAATACATTCACTGCTTCGCTTGGAGATATATGTTTGCACTTGTTGCTCTTTGTGTTTCTTTTATTTAGGTAGTATTTTCGAGATTCATTCCAAAATAAGCACAGGAGAAACGATTATCAACCCTTGAAATACAAATGAAATCTTATTTTTTCTAGATACAAGTGTTTACATTGATTACGTTCTGCTATTTTTATACTGGTATTTGAAAGTTGTTTTCTCAATCAACATAATTAATTGCTATAACAAAATCCAAAGTGCTCGTTGTATCTTTGTTATGTCATTCATAAACAGAAGAAGAAAGCGAGTTTACTTTTTAGTTTCCCGAATCACGAAGATAAGATATATTTGCTATAAGCATGTTCTGGCTCAGTCCTGTTTAGCAGACTTTTTATCAAGTTGACATTTTACACATTGATAGATGCCATTGAGTGCCAATGCAGTGATAATGAATCAATCATTACTCTATCAAAGCTTAAATTGTTTTCTTTTATATTATTCAGTTAGGCTGGTTCAATACAGAACACAAACATATATAAATGATTTTACCTGATATTATTCACTGTGAATTAAGCCCGGTATCTAAAACCCATAAGTCTAGCCAGCCCCTTTTGTAAATGATCTCAGGTAATAATGTAAAATTTTGCTTGTCTTGGATGTATAACTATATTTGATAGGACGTACAGCGTTGATGGGTCGCGCCTTTATCTGGCTTAATGTTTGATTTACTCAGTGCATTTGTTTTTAGTACTTTTATAATAAACTTGAGTATCACACTAGCTGCGTGATTGTTTAAAAACCAACTATCACTCTGCATTAAAAAAATCAAACCGGGTCTAATTTTCTTCACATCGTAGAACATACAATGTTTCAAACGATTCGCATACTTGTTTTATTCAGAAATGAACTAGTTTATATTTCATTGACACTTGATGACATTTATATTAAGTTGTAAACAATACATGTACATCAATACAATCAGCGATGGATTTCTGTAAGCCTTCTTTCACGTATTTAGATATTTGTCCTCGTCTTATAGACATACTTGACTTACATTTGCAGACCTGTAAGGAGGCAGACAAGAGTGCAGTATGTCAGCGTTAAAAACCAAAAAGGAATACAATGCCTAACTCAAGGCTGAAAATAGCAATCAAATAGCAATCAGGAATCATTGTTTTAAGAAGTCAGAATGTATTACAGAGGAAAGCTTTTAGATTGTGTTATAATACTTCCAAAGAGGGTTATTTAGTGTGAATTCAGTTATAGGGTATGTCCCAATTATCTAGGTTACAAATCAATTCTTTTACATTGGAAATTTAATTTTTATGCATAAACTTTACTGTAAGAATAGAAAGGGTTCACAGTCCTTGATAGTATATTCAAATTTCAATGTCAAGTTTTTGATTAACTCTGGAATATTTACTGCTATATTGAAAATCTGGTGAATAGTGCTGGCCTTGACTGTACGGTATAGTTGTCACATAATATCAAGCAGTAAGAAATTACTGTTAAAATAGGAAGGGAATGACAATAAACTTCTTCGCGAATTTCACTTCTATGTAAAATACAGTCATTTTTTTATTTTTATGTGATGTGCTGGTTGCTTATAAAATAGTCCGGCATGTATTCAAGATAAGCGGTGATTGATAAGATAATTTGTCATTGGTAAAATGAGCGGAAATTGAGACATTTCAATACACTGTACAATGCTTTAATTTTGCTGTGCCATACGTTAGGACGTTAACGTGTTTTGAATTGCTTGCGTTTTAAACCGGATGAAAGTACAAAGATTAAACCCTGCGGCTTATCTTAAACCTTGCAAAATTTTAATATTCCTTGATGAACTGAATGCACACTGGTTGGCGAACGCTTCGCATTAATACATAGTCCCCCCCCCCACAATTCCACACCCACAATTACCTCCCTAACCCCCCCCCCCCCCCCTCCCCCTTTAATTGGCGCCTTTTGTATGGCGGGTCCTTAAAAGTTAATATGGGAACAATCTACTTTACAATAACAAACTACTCGGATTTTAAACTATTAATATTGATGCTATATGGGCAGATGACCCGCAGGTTCAGAAAATGTGGTTGTCCCCACTATTATCTTGGTATTTTCTTAATTATCACATAATTGAGAAAAATTCCTATTAAAGCTTTATCAGTTTTGCCATTTAAAATGGCTGCCAATTCAGAACAAGGGGGCTAAATATTGGGATGTGGCGAACGCTTGCATTGATAGACAAAGAAACCAGACATTAAATTAAGGACCTTTAAGGATACTCGTATACTTACTGAATGATTAAGATTCTTTTTTACATGTAGATGTAATTTTGATCAGATCGGTTAGCAGTGCTTGCTGTATCATTATAGGATACAGTTGTTGTTCCCCTTAAAATGTGAATGAGAATATATTTGCGATGTCTTATAACAGCATGAATTTATGATGGCGCTTTTTGGATTCAGCGCAACTGATGGTGCAAGTTAATATAGCTGAAATATACAACGACCAAAACTTGTAATCGTTTTCTGTCAAGAAATGAAAATCTTTATATTTTCGTGAGTAACATGTATCGATTTTATTTAAAAAAAATACCAAACGTTGATCTGAAAAAAAAATCAATTTGTATTTTGTTTTAGTTTTAACAAGCGAATTTTGGTAACATTGACCACTGAGGGATATGAAAGCTAAGTGTGAAAACTTTGTTACAATTGAAATGCTTTAAAGTACGTTTTTATACCGGCGTTTACTGGTTTGTTTCACGGATCAATGACTTCACCAATGATCGCACCAAAATCAAGTCAGTTTTATCCTCTACAACCAAAAAGTTTTAATGTTCCCAATCATCAAATTAAGTTAAATTTTCTCGTAAACAGCGACGGAAAAATGCTAACAGATAAAATGTTGACAGACAACAGGCTTTTAATGCTTATAATATAAAGCTATGTTTTCCGTTTGCTTCTCCATAGCCTCTTTCCGCTATATCGATTTAATATTTATTTCAATCTTAATCATAAAATCTTATGCAAAATGGATTCGCTTTTTTTAGATTCCTGTCTGTATTTCTGACAATTTTCACACTAACATAATCATTTGTAATTTATTAATTCTTTAACTTCTGGCTGCTTATCTCTTATCTGTTCAAATAGGCAACAACTGAATAAATAAAGAACACATTTAACATGCCAAATGTGTTTGCTATCATAACATGCGGCTAAAGAGAGGATAAAATATATATTAAAGCTGCTTGCTCTCAGAATTTGGTAAAAAATAAATTTCTTCAAACTGTATGAAAATAACATATTTTAGAACATATACTGAGTAGTCATATAAAAAGGTTGCAGTATAAATTCCTGTAAAGCACATCTGTCAATTGAATGCACTTTTACAAATCATTCCGCGCTATTTGTATTGCACGTACATACAATGCGGATTTTTTTCTGTCAGGCCGTTTGGTGCAATTTTGATGCAGTTTATGTTCTAAGGTTCTTTCATAAAAATGCTGCCTGACAAAAGTCAGTTACAGCTCTGAAGTTACCGTCAAACGTTATTTTCACTGTTGTGTGGAAATAATGAAATACTAAAAGAGCTTTTTGAGGGGATACAATATAAGTTTAAGCCTACATATATATACCCTATTGAAAAGCGTCATTTTTAACAATTCAAAAGAATTATGTTGATAAAAACAATTTCAATTATATGTTATCTACTGTGAAAGATAATGTCCTGTTTAATACAATGAAACGAAAGAAAATAACCCTTTCTGACAAAATGAATTTTATAAAGACGCAACATACAAGTCTCGTCCCAATAATATAGTTTATAAATCCGAAACTATTACTGAAAATATTAACGGTTGCATACAACATTCAGGTTATCACTTCAATAAACTTCAATAAGAAAGATAAACTAAATTCAAGCCAGACTTGCTTTCTTGAAGGAGAGTTAAATTAAATTGAAGATCTTATCATACACGCCGTTGATTTATAATCTTGGTATTTTGTCTCTGAATTTTTATCGTACTTAAGACAATGTTTTGAAAGATTATAGAGCTTTTGTGCTTTCAAGCTAGCTTTATTCTGAAGTAGTTCAATAATGAGGGTATTACATATGTTGAAAAAAAGGGAACACTTATTTAAGCAAATATTGATATTTATTGCATTCTATTTATAAAAATACAGTAAATTTCAAACAGAAAGCTCAGTGAGTATTATGAATCAATTAAGTGAAAGCTGAATATCAAACTGAAAGTACTTAAACGTAATAGATGTGGATTCAAATAAGACAATAGTTTTGGTATGGTGTATACCATATCATTCTTATAGTTTATATCATGTACAGCTTTAGAATAGAGATGAAGCTGAAGTTGAAAACAAATGTTGCATATACCCCTTTCACACAGGACTGCAGTCATAGAATTAGGATGTTGCTCGTCGTGGGTTATGGTTTTTTAGTACAGCGGATCACTTACTGTTACAAGTACTGGTAGCACTTTTACTACTGCAAAATTGACCGTTATAAGTACAAATACATTCCTAACATTGTTTTTTAAATCGAAAAAAACATGATACAAATTTAACACAGTTTTTTTTCAGTGACATACCAAAACATTAAATGTTTTCTGACAACACTTTCTTTGAATTTGAACGAATTTGAACTCGTCTGAGATTTAAGACAAATTCTGACCAAGTTTGCTTTCAAAATGCAGGCTCTACTGCAAACACTTACAAGAACTGACCTCAAATTTATCCAAAACCTCCTCATCAACACAATCATCCTGATCAAGTTAAATGAAGATCAAATGAATTGCATAGACAAAGGTTCGCTAAGATTTTACCTACATACCTAGTTTTTGCTCACAGATGACGCATATTCATACATGCTATTCTCACAAAGTTTCATGAAGATCATATGGAAAATGCAACCAGTATTGCGTAAACAACGCTTTTCTACTATTTGACCTAGTGACATAGTTTTTGACCAGAGATGAACAGTATTCGAATTTGTGCAGAATTTCATCAACTTTGAAGACAATCATCTTGACCAATATTTATGAAAAATCAGTGTTAAACCTGCGGCTACAACACTTTTTTGTTAAATCAAGGACCATGGCTCTGAAGTATTGATTAAATCAAGCCCGCAAATGAGTCTATCCGAGATATATATTGCCATATACAATTGAGTGCCCCTCGTTTTGCAAAAGGTAATAGGTGCACCAATGTTAATTTGAAGGTCGGTCAAGGAATAGAATAGTAAACAACAGGAAATGTGTGAAAATGTCATTTAATAAAACTTAAATAACGAAATATATACAATAATAAGCATCAACAATTCTTACTTCTCTTTAACTTTATGACATACCCTATAAAACACGTATCTGTATGAACGATCCGCAAATGTGGGGATACAAATCCGCCATAAGCAACAAAGTTGCATCCCCACCCAAGGGCCGTATACATTCTGTGTATATTTGATCAGGATTAACCTGAGCGCTAGAGTGAAAACAAACTAAATGATGATGAACGACGGACATCAGGCGATCATAATGGTTTACCTTGAGCACGTTGTGCTCATATGAGCCAAAAAATGAGAATTATGTTGGTCTGAATGGCTGTATGGTTTGTATTTTACCTTATCGCATGATGCAGACGTTCTTCGGAATCTTTGATTTTTCTATTACATCGTTCAAGGCTTAAAGTTTACATAATGAAAATCAATTTCTGATATATCGACCACCCTCACTTATATTGACAACCACATGCACGCTTTCAATGAAGGTAAAACATCCCCCTTTTGAAACTATAAACTTTAAAGAGAACTATTTTTTATTCTAAGTCAAGTTTATTTCGCTATTAAAGTCTTATTTACGGTTACCTTTATGCAATATAATGTAACACAATATCTTTGAATCGTTTCATAAATAACATTTAGCTCACTTGAGCATAATTTTGGGATGAGCTGTTGTGAATATTTACCGTTTAATGTCCATCGTACGTCTTTGTAGCCGTCTATCGGGTCAACATTTTCTTCAACGACATTTCTTCTCTCACAACACTTGGTTGGAATTTATAATAGATTTCACGGACTGCAAATTGCAATAAAAAGTAAAAGGGAACACTTAACCGTCTTGCCAGAATCGCTGACAGAAAGAGAAATTCTATGATTTAAATGTTCTTTGTGTGGCACTCTACTTAGACCATCCAAGGAATAATCTTTGTCATCAATATGAACCCCATAACGACATCTTTAAAGAAAACTTTACAAAATCTTTCCTGACTATTTCTCAGATCAAATTAAAATGACATCACATGAATAATTCTGATAATACCCTCCACAAGATTGATCAAGTGACGTTGAATGGTCAAAATCAAGAACGTAAGACTCTTAAGTTGATATACGAGATTTTTGCATAATTAGCAAATATAGGTTAAATTCTCAATTAACTTAACATGAAAGATCTTTAAATGACCAAGACTGTTGAAGAGATGTTGATTTATTATAAAACATGGCCAGCCGAATTTCAAACTCGGTGGTCTGTGAATGAAATGGTACGAAATGAAACTAAATAATCTCATGAGAAGTCACTTCTCAGACAGTTTTGATACTTTGACATTTACAAGTCTGATAACGACACAACCTAAATGTATCTTAATAAAACTTAAGCTTACTGTCAAAAATCATTCAGTGCTCTTGAGACATCACCCATGAAGTATGCAATTGCTGATCCACAATACATATTACTGGTAAAGAAAGCTCACAAGTTATTAATATTTCTGTTAATTAAAAATACATTTTTAAAGTATATGAAATTTGTCTCTTAAATACCCAGAAATGATCCTAAAAGCGACCAAGAAACAAGGTGAAGCACTTTAAGATCGATCGTTTCGATGAAAAACTTTCTCATAAATCAATTAATTTGCTGTTCCTGATAGCATAACTGCTACATAATATTTATGGCAGTTAATAGTTCTGAAGATAGATACATTTTATTAATAAATCATATTTTAAAAGTACTTTATTTCAAGGCAGGGAAGTATATTCTGCAAATATTACATGATACACATTTTAAAGTAGTTTATGTAAAGTGATCAGCCAGGCCAGATGATGTGCTATTTTTTAATTTGCGCAGTGTTTTAATTTGCCATTTGGAGGTGTTACCTGATTTCCATGAGTTTACATTGTTGTACAATTTCCGTGTCCCATTTTCAATTTATGAAATTTCATTAATTGTAAATCACTTATAACTTTCGGGAAAACATGTTTATTTATTTAATCATTTGTACAGCCGTACAGTTTTATACAAAATAATATTCTAGCCGGATTGACGGACATCTGTATTTGCTGTCAGCTAACATCTACAGTCCAACCTATCTACACAACACCTCCAAAGAGCAAATACCTCTCTACAAAGGCAGATGTTTTATTTCCCAAAGCAGTTACATTTCGTATATCTGAACAAATTAACCTTCTTCGAGCAACAACTTCTCAACAAAATTGATGTTCCCTTTGGTGTTGTTATAGAAAGGTTATACTGTATATGTTTTGTAACATTGTCAAACATTAAATAAGCTGATCAAAAGGATCATAAATTGCACACAGCTTGTGCATACAGAATTATCAATATTTGAAAATAACTAGATATTTTTATTTTATCTTTCTTTTCGTTTGTATTATTCTTATAACAAAAGAGATACATGCTTTTAATCATTAGAAATATTGTTTTCTTGTTGTAGATCCACATCTTAAATACATTCTTATTCAATGTACGTCAAAACTACCTTGTTTTATATTCTGTTTTGAATTCCTTAGATTAAACAGAGATATATCAACACCAACAATAATAATGTTTTATAATATATGAGCCGAGCTTGGATAAACAATTTTGTATTCCATTACCTAAAACGATAAACAAAATGCAGCATGTACATTTTCATGAAATGTGTCAATAGATGCGTTTGACTGTTAGCCAGAATATAGCTTCAAAATACCAATTGCTTACCCGCGAATAACAGTAATTCGATTCAATTCAATTCATTTTATTCACTCAGTATGCACATAGGTCCATTTTTTCCTTTTTCAGTGTCTTACATTTGTTTGTTTTATGGCAGTTCTTAGTCATGGATTAGCAATGGTAATCTAACTTTTACTCTGTGTAATTAGTCCTAATATAATTCTGTGATATTTTTATAATATTGAACAGTCTCTTTCTACTCTTGAGTAGAAAAAACCAATTACATGTGTTTTATATTTTAAGTATATATGTTTAGCAATATGCACATGTATTGGATGAGACTGAATAAACTATTAAACTATAGCTTGTGATAAGGCTATGTAACTTTCATTTTAGTCTGTGATAATGCTGTGGTAATATAATTTTTAAGATGTACGTATGACTGTGATAATAAGAAAAAGTCTCCTATAACTCAATATTGACTGGCAGGATAACATTGGTTCTATGTTTTATTCATGCTTATGTTATGAGAAAATGTGTAGGAATATTTCTGTGAATGCTATCGTAGAAATCATGAAATTTCATGGCATGTCAGGTTCAAAAACACAATAATGATGTCAACACAACATTCAAAACAGTAAGAGAAGAATGATGAGCAGAAACAAATTATACTTACCACTGCAGTCTCTTTGATGAAGATAGAGCCTTTTCTATGATCACCACAACTGTACCGTCTTGATGTTGACCGTGACATTCGACGTATGTCACCACTCGTGCAACGTCGTGATCCAATCATTGTTGTACACAAAATGCTATTAATTCCAAATTTAGCTAGAATACTTCACTTAAATACTTCACTTCAAATTTGACGTTTTCCATTCATGTTTACACCACAGCGTGCATGTTCATGTCACGACTCTTGTTGAATATGGTATTAGCTTATATTGCCATATCTCACAGTCGTGACACTGTCGCGAATCTTAAGAGCCATTTTGCTACGTAAACAACTGACGTCATCATCGAGCACGTGCTGATCACAATAACACCAACACATTTATTAACATTTAACTTTAAACATTATGGCGTATGCCGGTTATTCACGACTATCTCTACCATAATTTGGTTTTAATGCAGTAATTCCTATGTATAATTTCATTCTCACAATTAAATCTAATTAAATCAAAAATAATTTGAAAAGAATTTCTAAAATGCCGTTGATAACACTGAGAATATAGTCTGCAATTCAAAATACTCCCGTGGATTCATGAAATATTCCACAGGCATCTTTCAAGTGTATAGACATAATCTTTGAATTAATTGAACAGATTATTTTCTCTGTTAACTATTACATTGAAATATATTACATCGTATTCCTGTTCAAAATGCATTGTAATTATGCAAACGACTTAAAACAAAGAATTTACTGATAATTGACATTGACATGAAAAAGTGATTTTGTATTTGGCTGTGTAATCGAAAATATTCACATAGTGGCAAAGAGTAACTACTGATATTTTATTGTAGTTTTTGAGAAAACATAAAAGGTAAAATTCAAAGGTCTCCTCTTACAAAGTTGCAAACATACAGGAAAAAGTGATGTTGTACCTTTGTTCGTATATGTGTCTACAAATTTAAGCACAAAAAGGGGATAACCGTTATAATGTAAACGTGTTAAAAGTTGTTTTCTTAGATACTGGATGTTTTGAATACATTCTGCAGATACTTTTGTCTGAAACTTCTGAGATGTTTATTCAGATCAACATTATAAATTGCTTTATGTACAAATAAGATTACGAGGTACTGTTTGATTGAGGGTTAATATCTAAGTATTCAAATCTGACGACAGTTTTTCGATAAAAGTTCACTTTTGCATTAACAAATAAATGTTACCTTTATTCAGGTAATCGGCAAATACAATTGCTAGAAGTGTGACAGTACTAATTATCATACATATGAACATATACATACATACTTATACATATTTTATTCATGACTATTATTATACGTATTATGGAACAATCATATTACTAAGGGTATCGGAACTACTCAAACAGTTTATTTCAAATATTTAAAGATGTTTTTTTTTTTTTTTTTTTTTTTTTTTTTTTACAAAAGTTGGTAACTATGTATTTACATTAATTTAAAACTAACAATTGAAATTTATTCATATTTGACCATAACATCGGCCCAAGATATTTGCGCCGTATGTCAGAATACATCACACGAGGAAATGATACTAAGATTCGATCTTATTTTGACTGTTACATAAGTGATTTTCTCTATTTATATCGTTATATGGACCTAATTCTATCTCAAGAGATTGTGAACTTAGTTTGAAACAGGTAAGATATTTCCGTAATGTGTCATTATTTTAAACATTTAGATAATTTTCATAGCATAATTCAGTTTTATATTTTAGATAATATTGTTAACAAACTAAATGTGCTATTATAAATACCAACGATCTCTCATAAAAACATTATATTATGAACTTATAAGCTCAAAACCAAAATGACGAGAGTTTGAAAGACACAATGCAGAGTTTAGGTATATCTCAGGGTGTGTTTAGGTTTAGATGTCCAAATCGGAACCTAAAAGTTTGTAAGTTAAGATGACTACAACTACATGGAATAAATCATTTTACAACTTCAAAAAGTATTTTGTTGAAGTTATACAATTCTATTGCAAGATTTGATAGTATCAGGGTCAAAATGAGGCTGTGATTTAGAATTAGTACTCGATGTATATATATGCCTATAAAAGTTGACACTATGACATATGTCATATGAAATAAAATGTAAACAGGTTTTTTCAGATCAATGATATAGTAGTAAAACATTTTAAAGACTTCCTCCGTGTTTATGATATGTGAACGACAGGTACATAGATCTATACAAACTAAAGTTGAAAGTAAATGTATAAAATGACGAAACAGTTTTGAAACTTCCGTATGCAATTAATGATACCTGAATATCTACTGAATTGAACATGACTTTTTGCCAGAGAAATGTTGGTTATTAAACTGCTTACTAAGTTGCGCCTTATCCTATCTAACTTTTTTCCCTAGCTGACATATCCCGAAATCGCATTTTATCTCATTTCAGAGGCATTGACCTGATTAGCTGTGAAAGTCTTTTATATAATCTTGTGATCTAATTATCTTCGTGATCGTGTTCGCTCTGCAAAGGCTGCACTCTATTGTAATTATATGCGTGTTGTTAATGGAACGATAAACACTTCTACATGTAAGCGTAAAGAAAATACATCTGATTTTTTAACGTATCGCCGTTTTGGGATATGCAGTCGTATTTTTGGAACATTCAAATATTCAAGATTTTACGTTGTCTTTCACAAGTGGACATTCTTCAATAATCAAATAAAAATAGCTGCAAACTCGCCGAAGTTTTAGGCACTGTCACTATGAGGCAGACACATTTAGTTAATAAAGAGTACACTAAATAACATTTTGGAGTAATTGTCTATATAGTATGAAAAACAACCAGCAAAGTATTTGGTGATCATGCTGTTGACACATGGCCTCATTTCTGTGTATTCCCTATAGCCGTATTTTGTCATTTCTTAATTGAAATATTGAAAAATTACTAGAGTCTCTTTCTATGAATTTCAGTGTCCTCTATTCTTTACCTAAATCTAACGTTAACATGTTATGTTTTTGAAAATGTGGTATAGACACAACAACCTTATAAGTGAATAGATACGTCGGTGGATTGGTGTTAACGACCGCTTGTCTACAATTTACTGAGTACACAAAGTTTATAAAAGATTCACGATATTTAACGAAACGGAAAATGTTCAAACTGAAAAATTGAATGATAATAAGTTAAAATTTCATTCAAAAATGAAAAAAAGTTATCGCCGTCCTGTTGAATTTAAAAGCAGTCCTAAAAAGTCAAATTTTAATATTTCAATACTGAAGTCAAGTCTGTTAAATCGGTTCACAGCAAACCACGTAACCATGCATAAAGTTACATTTGAAAATAAAATATCTTTTCCTACATGACATAAACGAGTACAACAATAAACAAAAGTAGCCATGTAAACATGTGTACATCGCTTACAGTGAAAATATGCGCGTGCATTTTGAACCACCATCTTCAGAAATGTTCTTTACATGAGAGATTGATGCATTTATATGCAGGTTTCGATTTTGGAATAACGAATCTATGTCCTAATCCCTATGATCTAGGATATAAAGTCTTAAACTCTGTATTACAAATATGCTTATTAAAGAAAAAGAGGTTCAAGTGATCGATTCACAGAAAAGACTTCCTTTATTTCAATTATTTTAGTTTTTTGTTTTAAAACATGATACAGGCGCCTTTATTTACATCGGTTTGAGATAAACAAGAAATACATGCACTTTAGTTTTGAGGAAAGATCTTAAATAAAAATCACTAGTAACATATCGTTTACTGTTGTTTTTGGAGAGTTATTGCCAGCATGTTTGCCTTCATTGAACTAATTTATCGCTTTCATTCGAGGTGTGGCAAATCTTTTGGTTATGTTTATACTTATTCTTTTTTGAAAATTAATATTCGAGGCAGTTATGTTTGCTTAAACCTTTACAAATCTTACATCAATTATGCCATTAATTTTTGTATTAATCTTTCTAAAATTTTGAATTAATATTTTCTGGTCGAGAGGAAATGATGCATTTCGAACTAAACTTGATTATATCTTGCGTCGGAACTATTACTTGTTGATTGGCTTCAGTTCAATCTCTTATGTATTTGTTAATACTAAGTATTATTTACTGTATTCTTTGGAGGAATATGCAAAGTGTTCAGTCATCAACAGTTTGTAACACATTGGTTTAATTTATTAGGATCGGTTTATTCCTATCCCAACAACCGTCAGTCTTAGTGGTGTTCTTAATGAAGCTATTGGAAAAACAAGGGAGCGAACTCTATTATCTAGAACTTGCTTAAACTTTATGTCGGGTGCCAGAATAGGAAAGTGTTAACTGGATCAGACAGTATAAAAGCAACATCTGTTATATTCTACACGAGTTTGATTAAAGCATCGTGCCACATAATGGACATTATAAAAAATATGCTAAGCATACATTCCTATTAACGGCATACGGTAATTTTTTAATGTATAATGATGATTTTGTGAACTATTTAGTATCATTCATTTATGTATTTGTCATCCTTAATGCTCTTGTACAGCTATTTGTAATCTTTTTGATTGCCAATCATGTGGTTCTTTGTGAGCTTTTGTTACAAATAAATCCGAAATGCAAATAATCTTAATGTCTCTGAATTTCCTCTAGGTTAAACACAAATTTAGCGTTGCAAGAGTTCCAAGTTTACATAGACAAGGGCAGCTATATCCCCCGCCGCAAATCGAAACATAGAAGGAATTAATGCTGCTCAGTGTAATTATCTCTCACAGGCGCACAGCGTAGACTTTTAGAAGGTAAATAAAGTTATGATTTGTTCAAGTGGTCAAAGAAGTAGTGATGTGTAGGTTTTGTAAGCGGATAGACGTAAAATTGTTACCTTATGTTGTGACCTTGACCTTGAGTCGGTATATCCAGATCATGGGTCCTGCACATACATCCGACGAGGTTAACACCTGGCATGAGTTTCATTAAAAACCCACAAGGGGTTAAGGATACATAGAGCGGACAGCAAATGTAACGGACGGAGAACATTCCTATACCCTACTCCCGCTACGCGGCGTGGGATAAAAATGAAAACGTGTTTGACTAATAATGCTTTATCTTTTCTTAATTAGATAACATGCATTGTCTACGTTTATGATTGTTTATATGATAATTATCGTTAAGAGAGTGATACTAACACGTTTTGGTTTAGTAATATATAACTTCTTTTCTATTAAAAGTTCATTTAGAAATTTCTAAAATCGATGTTTAACTAGAAAATAATTATATTTATTTATCTAAAGTACTCAAGTCTTTTGAAATACAAGATGGAAGAATGTAATCTATATATTTCTCCTTTAAATAACGTCATAGATAAATAACATATTATAAAATAATCAGTGTTTCATGATAACGCCAGTAAGTAAAAGTAAGTAAAAAAATCATTTTGAGCAAAAGAGTCCTTGAGCAAATAAAGGACGCATGGTTTTTCAAAAAAGAATTTCGAATTAAGTACCTCTCTCGAGATTTGGTTGATTGACGCTGATGAACTGACTAGCGAAAATGATATTACTTGGTTTTAAAGCTGCTCGCTCTCAGATTTTGGTAAAAAATAAAGTTCTTCAAACTGTATGAAAAGAACGTATTTAAAAACGTATAGTCATATAAAAAGGCTCCAGTATAAATTCCGGTCATATTTATCTGTAAATTTCAAATAATACGCTACGAAATGATAAAGTGTTGCAAATACTTTTGAAATTCTAATATAAGCATATGGTGTGTCGGTGCCGTAAAACCAACATTTTCAATCGATTTCTGCTAATTCCTATCTAGATTTTTGCTTTTTTTTAATTCTAGCCTTTAGTTTTATATTTATGTATTAGTGTGTCAATTTCTAAAAAAAAATTTTTTTTCAGCGGAAAGCGAGCAGCTTCAATTGTTACATGTAAAAAGTGAAATTCATAAAAGGCAAGTTGTCTTATTACAAATCTAATAAGGGGAGCGATGGTATACAGGTTAAGGTGTCTGCCGCTCATTCCTGAGGTTGCGCTTTCGGGCCCCATCGGTGTCACAACCGTACCATCTCATATGACACCAGTACTTGTTTTTCCAGGAAGCGGAGAGTGACTCGATTAGCTTCAAGCTTTCTTCACAATCGAGCTAAAATGAATTAGTATAAACTAACACTATGTCAATTGTATCTTTATCGATTGTTTTTGGCGAAGTGGGAAATATGTGACCAAGAGACTGCAACTTTAACTATTTCAGATATTGTCCAATTCACTTTTCATATGTGTATAATGAATCGATTTTACGTAATAGGTTGATGCAATAAGCCAGTTGATGCAATAAGCTAGGATCATGCAAATGACTGATAGTAATAATGAAATAACTTGTTTTTGTATATACTCTTAAACTATGTTTGACAATGCTCTCAATTAAGTGTATCAGTGATGTGATATGAGTTAGTTTCTTTCGCAGCAGATGCCCATTCTTCATAGTTTAATGGGCTCGCAGTCACTTTCCCAAGCTTACATGTGGCCGAGTACCAAAGCCTTGTCAAGCGAATTGCAAAGCCATTACACTAAGCATTAGGCTACGCACCACTATTCTTTTATTAGTGAATATGTTTACTATATTAGTGTATTTTGTCTGGTGATAATAGTTTATCTTTTAATATATATTATGTTACTTCATGCAGATGTCCTGTCTGTATAACTGAAAATGACCCTAAATTAGAGAAAAGTAAATTGATTGATATGTATATGTACTTGCCATTACGACTAATAATCCAATAGCTTTAAGTGATAAAGTAAAGCGAGAAACAAATGTGTTGACGATAATTTCTTCTTTAAGCAAACGTAACAATTAAAGGAAGAATCAAAGAAAAGTAACCTTGAAAAAAAAAAAAACAACGATTATTCACTTAATATTTATATTTGATATCTGCAACTTGTTTAATGTCAATTTATTTAGCTGTTCAATATCGTAAAACATATATGAAACCGCTTTTGGTTGAAACATTAGTTGATGACAGGTCCTATACTCTAAATGCTATTAGAAGTGGGGGACTTCTTCACTTAGACTTGCTTTCCTGAAGGTGAATTTCAACAATTAAGCTTAATACACAATGTATATCTGTAGAGTGGTTATTAGAAATTTAATTGTTCTTAATAAATGTATGTGTAGGCACTACAATTAAAACGCTCTGATTATCTAAATTCAAGTAGGATCCAAAATGATTTAATTTTTATTTTCTTTTCATACAAATTATAGAAAATTTTAATTTTCTAGCGAAAGAAAAATAAGCGAAAAGTTAATAAACGGTTCAATTAGACAACATGCTAAATATTGATAAGAACAGTAATCTCCCAGGCACTTTAGATATCTTGAGACACTACGATAGGTGTTTTTCAAACTTGTTTATACACATTAACTGCATTACAATTTACTACTTTGATACATATATAATTTTACCTGATTTCTTTTACGTTCTACTGGCAATCAGACTTATTGCAAACACCGAAACCTTTTTGAGAGAGACAGATCTTCTGATAAACGATCAATGAAATCAATGAAAAATAATGTTATAAATAACATCAAAACTGTTCCTTGTAATTGAAAATCTTTTTTTGTTAATTGTAATCAGTTTCGCTAGAAAGTTATCTCTAACACTTGTGTTTACTTCTTAACATTCGTGAAATTGCACTGCAGTGTTCAGATGGTATGCGATTAAACTGCCTACCAGCCATAAAGGTTCTTCTTTGAACTAATATATGTACATCAGACTTGTTATGAGTCCTTCGTAGTTCACAAAACGAGAGAGGACATTAACACAATGCTATATATGCACAAATCTGCATTATAGCAATGATACTTTAATCTTGTCTGACGCAAAGGAAGTTACATTGTTTATATACATACCTCTTCGGCAGCAAATGACTAGTTTTGTAACTTTGGTCAGAAACAATGTATTGTATTGAACTGATGACCCTTTTTTCAGCATAAGCCCTTAGGCTAGTGATTGAACAAGACCCACTTGTACATCTTAACGTCGTGATTTCAATCTAAAACTGTACATAAACTGTAATCCTTAGTATTTGTTTCGTTTACACAATGGGATCTTTAATCGAGGATTTATTTTTTTACTACGATTGAATAGACTCTATGCTTCGGTTCATGATCATGAAAATTGGTATGAATGAAATTGCAGTTAATGTGAAACAAAGTATGTCATAATGCCCATGTAATTACTGTTTTTAACACATGTTATGTATTGTTATATCATATTTGTGACCTATAGTTAAAAATTATCTAAATGTCTGCAAATGTACATAAATATCATTTATCACCGATAAACTCTCACATATAAAACCAATATTTGCAAATCAGCGACTGATTAGCTTGGTTTAGCGGAGTAGCAACACGTAAGTAAACAGAAGAAGAAGTCCGATTACGTAGAATTTAAAAATAATCATAATGTCTGCAACTTTACTTTAATGTCATTAATTACTGATAAACAGTCATGCACAATTTTTGCAAATCGGCGACTGATTAGTTTGTCTTGTCTGCTCAACAAACGGCACTGTAACAAAAAATTCCGAAATGCAAATATTTTAAGTATCTCTGAAATTCCTCTAGTTTAAACATAAATTAAGCGTTGTACTGCACAACTGCACGGCAAAACTTCGATAAGCATGTAAATGGTTTTGGTAATAGGTTATTGACAATATGTAAAGAAAATAATGTTCAAATTGTAAACGGACGCCTTGAAAGCGGTAATTATACATATCACTCTATACATAGAAATAAGCCTGTAGCGAGTACTGTTGATTATGTTATTACAAATCACAGTAATTTTGATTCTTTATCTGTAATGTATATTCATGACTTAACCGAGTTTTCGGATCACTGTCCTATTGTGTTTATGTTGAAATATGACAATGAAAGTGTTCATAATCATAAACCATCTAAAGTTGAAAAGATACTTTGGAATTCATCGAACTTGACTAGTTTCAACGAATCTTTAGATTCTGACAAGCATATTTTTGATGACATTGTTTTTAAATTGAATTCAGGTGAAATTGGTATTGATACATGTATTGACAATATGTCAAATGCTATACACAGTATTTCGTTTCGTTGCTTTGGTAAAACTATGTCGTCTGTCCGTAAAACCTCTAAAAGGAAGAGTGTATGGTTTAATGATGATTGTCGTGTTGCTAAAAATAAGTTTTTACGTAACAAAAGCAATTTCAAGTTAAATCCGTCTGAGAATAGTAAATTTTCTTTTTTGTTGAGTAGGAATGACTTTGCCAAAATAAAGCGAAGAGCTAAAAGCGCACATTTTGCTAAAGAAAAATGTAAACTACATGATATGGGCCGACACTCGCCGAGAAATTTTTGGAATTATATTAAAAAATTCAATTGTAAGAAAAAGAATGTAGACAGCAATGTTGACATTGAGGAATTTAAACAACATTTTGCTAACATGTCGTCGTCAGCCGACAATCAGTTTGATGCAGAAAATTTCTCTCATTCGCGAGGTGAATCACTGGTCATTGATGAGCTTGATTCGCCTTTTAGTATAGAAGAAATCTGTAAAACTATTTCTTTTTTGAAAAAACATAAAAGCTGTGATTTAGACAATAACGTAGCAGATTTTTTTATTGATGCAAAACAATTTGTTAGCCCTTATCTGTGTACTATTTTTAACAAGATATACGATACAGGAACTTATCCTGAGGCGTGGAATAAGGGTGTTATTGTTCCTATATACAAAAAAGGAGATATAAATAATCCTTCTAATTATAGAGGAATAACTTTAGTCAATGTTATGTCGAAAATATTTTCATTAATGCTAAGAAATAGAATAAATAAATGGTGTGAGTCTGAAAATGTATTTACTGATGCACAATTTGGTTTTCGAGATAGCCGTTCTACAACTGATGCTATTTTCTTACTGCAATCGACTATACAGAAAGTATTATCCAACAAGTCTAAGTTATTTTGTATATTTATAGATTACGAAAAGGCTTTTGATACCGTAATTAGAGATGCATTATGGGTGAAATTAATCGAATCCGGAATTAGCTGCAAAATGATAACCATGGTTAAAGCAATCTATAGTAATGTGAAATCTTGTGTTAAATTATGTGCTAATACAGATATGTCACAATTTTTCGACGTAACTCTGGGTGTAAAACAGGGAGAACCATTATCTCCCCTGCTATTTATCCTTTTCATCAATGATATTGCAAAAAACATCAATTTTGAAACATTAACTGAGAATGACCTCCGCTTACTTTCTATGTATCTTATATTGTATGCAGATGATATTGCACTATTTACTACTGATCCTACAAGTTTACAAGCGCAGTTAGATAATTTATATCAGTATTCTATAAAATGGGGATTGAAAATAAATGTTAGCAAAACAAAACTCTGTATTTTCGAGAAACGTAAGCAAGTACATAATACTGATATATACATAAACGGAGAAAAAATTGAACTGGTTGACAGCTTCACATACTTAGGTGTAAAGTTCACGTATACTGGTAACATGGCGAAAGCCGTTACAACATTGTCGGACCAAGCTTTAAAAGCGTATTATAACCTGTTGTCATTGTTTGACAGAGTTCCTCTAGACGTAAAGACAAAATTATACCTTTTTGACTGTATGGTTGTACCAATTTTACTATATGGGTCAGAAATTTGGGGGGCGTTTAACTTTAAGGAAGTCGATAAATTACACATACGGTTTGTAAGCACATATTAGGGGTACGAAAGCAAACACCAAATGAAGCAGTTTATGGTGAACTGGGAAGATTTCCCCTGTCTGTTATATGTAAGGAAAGAGCAATTAAGTTTTGGCTTAAAGTTAAAAAGAATGTAGGTACATCCATTCATTCTACTTACATGGAACAATGTAACAACATGGACAGAAAGAGTTGGGGCTTTTGCATGAACTCGCTGATAGATAATTTAGGATATTCATTTCTTCTAACTAACTTTGATTTGAATGTTAATTATTATCCAAGTCTTAAAAGACGCATACGAGATCAATATATACAGAGATGGTATGATTCTGTTAATGGTAAAACTAAACTTGACTATTATGTAAAATATAAAACCGAATTCTGCTATGAAAAATATCTAGATGTTTTAAAAAATGACACATTACGGAAATATCTTACACGTTTTAGGCTTAGTTCACATTCTCTTGAGATAGAATTAGGTCGATATAACAATATAGATAGAGAAAATCGTTTATGTAAATTCTGCAGTCAAAATAAGACCGAATCTGAGTACCATTTTCTTATGTGCTGTACTTTGTATTCTGACATTCGTCGCAAATATCTTGGGCCGGTGTCTTGGCCAAATATGCATAAATTTGTTAGTTTAATGTCGACACATAATAAACAACTTTTGTACAAAATCTCTAAATATTTGAAAGAAGCTTTTGCAGTACGTTCCGATACCCTTAGTATTATGACTGTTCCATAAAATATATATTATATATCATGAAAAAATGTATATGTTCATATGTATGAGAATGTGCATTGTCGCAGTTATATATGTTTGTGCTTTAAAAATGTACCATATGTCTTGGCTGTATTCACTGTGTTATATGTTAGATGGCCAAAGGCAATTGTATTTGCCGATTAGCTGAATAAAACTGAAACTGAAACTGTTGTAAAATTGTAAAAAGAGATTCAAGTTTACATAGAAAATGAAAACGTCGTTGGCTAATATTGCACTATTTATCTTTTCTTAATTAGATAACATACATTGTATGTTTCTACGACTGTTAAGAAGATTATTATCTTTTCTTAATTAGATAACATGCATTGTATGTTTCTACGACTGTTAAGAAGATTATTATCTTTTCTTAATTAGATAACATGCATTGTATGTTTCTACGGCTGTTAAGAAGATTATTATCTTTTCTTAATTAGATAACATGCATTGTATGTTTCTACGGCTGTTAAGAAGATTATTATCTTTTCTTAATTAGATAACATGCATTGTATGTTTCTACGACTGTTAAGAAGATTATTATCGTTTAGAAATGAAAAGCTTATGACACTAACACGCTTTTGTTTACTGATATATAGTTTCTGTACGAAATATAAGATGGTGGAATTTAAACTATATATTTCTCCATTAAATAAATGACTGAAACATAACATACATAATATGATAACATAATTGAGTGCCTTCCTATAAATTTGGTTGATTTACGCTCGGATGCGTTATATCCTGATTTTAAATGCAGAAATTTAAAATAAACAAAGGTATAATCTCTTATTATAAATCTAAGACTATATGAAATGTATTTTTCAC
>JAFMSR010001465.1:0-27790 GCA_022818135.1 Saxidomus purpurata
TGACAATACAAAGGATAAGTGATGGTACAGGCAAAGTAATCCTTTCCAAAACCTTCATAGTGCTACATGTATAAAGACAAATATGGAAATAATAAACAATGACCTTAGCATAACTGTCCTGCGGACACAAAAAAAAGTCATGAAAGTACTTACATCAATTTTCTATACTACAATCACATTCATTTAACATTTTAATCGCGTTGGCTGCAAACAACTGATAACAACAAAGAATATTTTGAATATCAAAGTATGGAAAACTTTATACATGTTTAGTAAACTGTTGTTTGTCTTTATAGTACTGTACAGACAGGTAAAATAAAAATTTTACAACTTGTTATTTTTTTCATATATATTTATTACTGTGTTGATTACAAACATGTTTCCAAACTAGTTCAGACTACAGCTGTTTCTATAACTTTCTTTGAATGTGTTATATTAGAATATCAGACTGTACATGGAGGAATGAAGGCCTGCCTTCCAAAAGACAGGGTTTTACTTTTGCAGTTTCATCAGATATAAATCATTTATTCAAATTTCAGAAGTATTCAATTAAAATCTTTACACTGTGTGGGGAGGAGTTTAACGATGGCTTTTAAATCACAGGAAGAAGTAAAATATAAACTTTATTAAAACTTTTATATATAAAAGTGCATAACTGTTCTTAAATTTAAAGAAAAGTATGTCTGCTTTTTCTGAGAATGTAAAATTTCTAAATGTAATGAAAACAATGAGAATACATGTCCCGAGGATACAATGTTTCTCAGAAAGTAACATTAGCCTGATGCTTACTTTATCATAGAACGGTCAACAATTATGCCCTCCCCCAGAAGACCCGAGATATCTAGGCACTTGTGGACGATTCACCATACATAAATCTACACCCAGAATAATCAAACATCTGTGAACACACTCCTAGCGAAGCCAATATGGAGGTCTGGAAAAGCAAAACAATTAGATCAAGAAATAAAACACACTTATTATCACAGTTTACAGAAAGAATAGTGTTTAAATTTTTTCATTTTTGTTGTGAGAACTTGAATAATTTGTTGGTAACAAATCTGGTGTAACAAGTTACAGGGCATGCACACCATCTACATGTACACCACGGGAATCTATAAGGCTGTACATCTAATGTTTAGTTCAAGCCCAGGCAGATCACGAAAAGCAGCAGACCTAAGAGCACGATAAATTTAATAATTCCAGGACTGGTTATGGAACTGTGCATACAGGAACACAAACAGATAAATAGTTGTGCAGTCAGTCCTAAAAAAAAAATTAAGTTACTTTGTTATGTTGTTCTTGTGAAGTTCTGGTGAACCAGTGTTGTAATGCTACCTACACATCATTAACGTTCTTTCCTAGCAACAGAGGAAGGAAGCCAGAAGACAATTTCATCCTGGAGAAAACAACAAGATAGAACTGGTCACATTATTGTACCAAATATTTGTCAACACCAGATGTCTTTATTATGATTTGTAAATGAAACAAATTTTAGCCAATCAAACAAATGGAAATGCTGCCCTAGCTGTGAAATAAACAATCCTGTTCAGGTGTAAACATGTAAACATTGGGAACATATACTTTAAACAAAATGAAAGCATTTACTTTTATTCTTTGTATTTCTGTTCACATCTGTTAAAGTAATAACCATGATATGATATAAAAGTATGAAGAAAAAAAAGTGAAGAGTAAAGAACAATTGGATTAATTATACAGAGGGTTGTAGAAACTGAACATTAACTTTATACAGCCTATTAGTAGTTTAGATACAATTTAACAATAAAAAAGCCTTTTAAAACTTTGTTTTGCCTTTTACAAAACTACATACACACACTGATCGTATAACCATGCATTTTTACAGAAGTGTCCGAAAACAGCATTTATGAAAGACACTGGTGTTACAGTATAACCAACAACAATTTTCCACTGATAAACATTTCCAGTTGCATGCATTGACTGCAAAATATGTCAGAAAATAAGGAAACACCCCAAATTATTTTCATGCAAGCTGTAGAATAGACATAGATTTTTTTCCTTTATAACAAGTTTAGACAATGATCAGAAAAGACTATGATCAGTGTGTAGACCATGATCAATGTAGGCTATGATTAGAGTAGACCATGATCAGAGTAGACTATGAACAGCTTGTATTCTCCCATCTATGTTTCTTTCACTGTTCACAAGCTGTATATACACTCAGTACCTTTGAACAAGAGCTGCTACACTGTTTACTGACATGTATGTTCTGTAATTCAGAGATTTTATTAGCATCATGTAACTCAGATTGTCTAACCGCAATTTTCACACAGTCAGGCTATCAAAGTATTCAAGTGTCTTACAGCACGAGTTCTCAAACATCTCACAAAATGTAAGTCAATATTTTATCCAGTAAATGTTGATTCCAAGTATAATAAACATTAACAAAGTACAGCCCAGCGTGAATTCACATTGAAATTGTAGTCAATAAATCTGCAACAACCAGTGAAGACAACAACTCTATCACACCAGTTACTACAGCAACATTTACCCATGCATACACAAACATTTACAGGCATCAGCTACTGCATGTACTATATCCTCCTAACTTTTCACTTGTTCATGATCACAGAATGAAATTCAGCAAACAAGAGTGCCATGATTGGCCTATATATTTCACCCGACCACCATTGGCTATAATACAAGGGGTCAAGATTCTAATATAATTTGTAGAGGTCCACTACACAATGCTAGTAACATTCCAAATAACTATTCTCTCTAATAGACCTTCTTGTTTTTTGAGTTTTTCCTATTAGCCTATGTGAAATCAAGTCACCTTCCTCCCACCTCCCCATCCCAGGAAGGGTTAATTTTGACCTGGGGTCATAATTTGAACAATCTTATAGAAGTCTAGTAGGCATTTTACATGCCAAATATCTAATGTCTCAGGCCTTGTGGTTTCAGAAGAAGATTTTTTAAGTTTTCCTATATAAGACTATGCAAAACCAAGTGACCCCGAGTCTGGTCAATTTTTGACCAGGTCATAATTTGATCAATCTTGCTAAGGTCCACTAGCAAATACTACATGCCAAATATCTAAGCTCTAGGCCTTGTGGTTTCAGAGAAGAAGATTAGCATACATGTAAACTCATAATAAGATCATTTTCCATTCCCAAAATTTAAATTTGGGAACTATTTCAGTCTGTCAACAAACTTAAATTTTAACCCAGTGCAATTACCAAATTACAGTATACAGACCGAGACATTTGCTGTTTGCACTTTATTAAGACCTTCACTAGTATTTCTGTGGCAATCAGCTCTGTGAATAATTCACACCCATCCTTCAAATAACACATGCCCATGTATTATTCCTATTATGTTCACAGAGCATATCCATGAAGTATGATCATGGTGTAAAGGTGCTTGCTTTTCAAATAGTTCAAGTCTGCTGATCACCATTGTGAAATGCTACTTCAATTTCAAACTGCAGCACAGTACTAGTAAAACATATATTTTTATTATTTGCTAAGAACTAAATAACAGCATAAAGTTTCATATGCAATACACATGAGATCATTAATATCTGTAAAAAGTTACCTTTTACAGTACTTTCTCTATTTTTCATTTCTTTTTATTATACGTAACATTTCTATGTAGAGATCACCATCTGATGCTACCAGTAAGCAACAATTCTTGTAAATAATCAAAATCTGAGTACCCAAAGAAAATAAGAAAATCACAAATTGTCAAATATATTAGGAATTTATTTTAAGTAAGCAACAACATTGGAAACAAGATACTGTATCTTATCTGTCCGCTATGTTTAAGAAACTAGTACATGGTTTAAACTTAAAGACATTTTGCACAGCATTTAAACATCATATTACCAGCAGACAGGCATGCCTTATATATACATTATATCAAATGGTTTGTACATCTGTACAACTTCAGCAACATTTATTACTATAAAGATCTGTTAATGCTTTTAAGAGATGCATAAGACAAGTGTATTGTCGCCATGTTCAACTGTGCTTCGTTCATGGGACAGTGAAGGGGTTGGGCAAACTACAGTTTAAAGGCAGCTAGTTGTTCATGCCAGTCTTTCTGTACAATCATCAACAGATGAAATACAAAGCTTGTCAATATGGCATGTCTGTATTGGTGTAAAAATACTTTGAATTTAGTTCAGCATTTTTTTTATTCTATAATGTAAAGTCTTTGTTTTGCCAAATGGACAACTTTCGAATTGTTTTGCTGGACTGACAGCTTTCGAAATTTTAATTATCCTCAACACTGCACTTGTAAAAAGAGAATTGAGAAATATTATGTCACTATCATGTCCAAAATTTAGTGTTTATGTTGCAATATTGAATCAGCAAGGGTTTTACTGGCTTTAATATCCTATAACAAGCAGAAGTTATATTTCTAATTGAACTGAAACAAAACAACAGTACACCCAAAGAAGCCTTTGGCACCTACAAGTTTTTGAAACCATGGCAACCAGTCTTTTACTACCATTTTTGTGAAATCAACTTAAAGGATCATTTGTTTAGTAAAGTGGACACTTAACAAACCATATGTGCAATGACCAATCAGAATAATTTGGACCCCAAACTATAATCTTACTAATACAATTTATAACTGTTTTAGTGACTCTGAAATAGGTGTCTACCCAGGAATGCTGTCTGGTTCTGCCTTGCCCCAACTCGTTAGTAGTCTGAGCCTGCCAGTCCAGTAATGTGCTGGTCTGTATCTGTGAAAGGCTGTGTTGTACATTGCTAGCAGGATGGAGCATGCTCAAGATGGTTGTTGCTAGGTATCATAAAATGTTGAGACATACCTCTCCTTTGTAACCATGGTAGGGGTCACTACGGACAAATACAAGTAAGACAGTTACACATTAATACAGAATGAAATACTACATGTTCTACAATCTATATTCCCTGCTCTCAATAACTTTCTATAAAATGCTGTCAAATACAACGCCAAATGTAACCTCCTGAAATTGTCAGTGAATACTACACCAGTCTTGACATTCAGTACAGATTATTTTGTCAAGGCACTGGGCGCAACCTTTCTATTCTGGACATTTAGTGCAATATAGTTTTGTCGAGGAATTGGGTGCAACTTTCAAAGCCAGCGCTCATTCAGTGCACATTGTTTTTTCTAGGCACTGGGTGCAAACTTCATAGTTCTGGAGTCACACTTACATTGTTTTGCCTAGGTAGGGCTGTAACAATAGCATTTAAGATAATCATTGAAGAGTGTGTACCAGTCTACAAATATAATGTGAATTCACAAGTATCAGTCCAGATATCTCCACACCCAGAGAAAGCAACAGTATAGACAGTAAGTGCATTGAGAATGCCCATTGAGATGGTAAAAATTAAGTCCCCTGAGGACCAACTGATAATTTTATTTACCAAGAAAACAAACCAGATGTTCATAAAAGACCCAGCCTAGGTTATTGTGTGGTAACAGTATCAGTCCAGATTTTCCAACCAATCAATGCAAGTTCTGATATTCAAGTTAGATACTGAGTTTTATTTAATGCCATGTCCCGTATAGCTTAAACAGCTAATTGGCTAATTTCTTAACAGAGATCAGGTGCCCTAACACAGGAAGGAAAAAGAAAATTAGGTTATATCTCAACTTATTCTTCTAACAAAGAGAAAATCAAAGTCAACAAATCCTCTAAAAGCTCCTTATCTAAAACCTTGTGCTATATATATACTTTCACAAATTTGGTAATAACCTGTTCTCTTATCACAAACACCTTGTCATTTGTAAACAAAGGCCAGTTTTCAATACTGTTTACTTTATCTCCAGTATTGATATTCTATTTTCCACTCTGCTTGTATCACCAATAGGGATTGCAAGGTGTCTATATAATGCAATCTTCACCAATAAAATGTTTCTACATTTTCGCTATAAAATTCCAACCTGTCTTAAAAGTTTGTGAACGTGACATGGCCCTGTAGGGTACTATAGTAAAGATGTTCAGAATTCTTAAGCTAGTGATTACGTGTTTTACATAGTTAAGTTGAAAGAGTCTTTTCCTTAGTGTTTGGAAGCAGATTTACTGGAAAACCCTTGTGAAAATTGTTGACTGAGTTCCTATTGGACTGCCCTAAAAGTACCTGTTTTTGCTTACACTCACACTTGAAATTGTAGAGAGTAGTCTTGACAAGGACTATAAATTTATCTTTTTATAAGATGTGTATTTTCTACTACATTGTACTATTTTATCCTCGGGACTCAAGGACGGTAGGGTGCTGGGGAATGAAACACCTAGTATGCACGCTGCTCTTGTCTCCAGAAACACACACACATAGATAGTGGTAAAACAGGCAGAACAATATGCACACACCACCTGAAATATGTTATAGATAATGCATGAAACCATGTTTACATAACAATAAATCACATCTAAATGATCACTGAGATACATGTTCTTACGGGCTTAGTAAACAAGAGGGCCAAGATGGCCCTATATCAGCTCACTCTCGGCAAGCAACCGCCTGTCTCAGGTGGAAGATCACCAGATAATGTTATATATATACCAAATAAGCTTTCCTATATATTCTTTGTAAACAAATGATCTCTGCAGGGTCAATTTTGACCCCAGGGGCATAACCGAACAAACTTTTAGTTATAGGTCTACAAGGCAATGCTAATATGTCATGGTCATAAGCTCTAGGCCTTGTGGTTTCAGAGAAAAGATTTTTAAAGTTTTCCCTATATAAGCCTATGTAAAACCAGGTACCCCCGGTGCAGTGTCACTTGACTCAGGGGTCATCATTTGAACACTCTTGGTAGAGGTCCACTAGCCAATGTACATGCCAAACATCTAGCTTTAGGCCTGTGGTTTCAGAGAAGAAGATGTTTTGCCTTTCCTATTTGCTGCCATAGCAACCACATTTGAACAACTTTGGTAGAGGTCCACTAGCCAATGCCACATGCCAAATATCTAAGCTCTAGGCCTAGTGGATCTAGACAAGAAGAGTATTGAAGTTTTCCCTATTTAGGCCTATGTAAAAAAATGTGATCCAGGGCTCATAATTTGAACAATCTTTGTAGAAGTTCATTAGGCAATGCCTCATGGTAAATATCTAAGCTCTAGGCCTTGTGGTTTCAGAGAAGAAGATTTTAAAAGTTTTTCCTATGCAAGCCTATATAAAAACAAGTGACCCTAAGGCAGGCTTAATTTTGACCTGATGATCATAATTTGAACGATCTTGGTAGATGTCCACTAGACAATGCCATATGCTAAATATCTAAGCTTTAGGCCTTGTAGTTTCAGAGGATTTTTAAAGCTTTTCCTACAATTTTACATAAGCCTATGCAAAAACGAGTCACCCCCTGGGCAGGGTCAATTTTCATTTAGGGGTCATAATTTAAACAATCTTGGTAGAGGTCCACTAGGTAATGCCACATGCCATATATCTAAGCTCTGGGCCTTCCTGTCCTTGGGAATTTTTTTAAGTTTTTACTTTCAATTGCCAAAGCAAACAGAGTTCTGCATGGAATATAATAATTTGGATAACGTGCAAGGAACATCCATGCAAAGTTTCATCAACATTGGCCTAGTGGTTTCAGGAAAGACGTTGTTTGGAAGGAAAATGTGAATGGATGCATACAAAGCATGGTGAGCGATCCTAGTAAGCTCACTTCTAGCTCAATTAACCTATGCCAGGCAAGCTAAAAAACCTATGCCATGTGTTAGACAGGTGAAAGTATGCATGAGTTCTAGCATCAGTAAATGCTATGCATCCTGAAAGTTGATGAAATTTGTCCTGAAATTGATGGCTAAACAGTTACCCCCAGGTCTGCACGGCACACATGCAGCACGTTCACCTTGATCAGAGGTTCCTGGGTTCAATTCCAACCAGCGCTATGCCGTCGTGTCCTTAGGCAAAATACAGATATTTCCACATTGCCTCTGTCATTGTGATCGATTCCATCTAATGTGAGTCTCAAAAGCAAATAATCTAAGTTGCAAGAACTTGTTTTGCAATCTAGAATTATAGAAATAATTATAAATATATTTGGGCTTACTGAAAACACGCCGATTTCCCCAGCTACTTTACCTTGATTTTCATGTGTGACTAGGGAATCTGTGACATTGTAACCTTCATTAAGTTATACTTGGGAGGAAATTACATGAACAACATCTTTCAACAGGTACAAGCAGTTTTAATCATTGCATGTTCTAATTCTGAAGCAGATTACTTTAAGAAAACACCATGAAATCATTTCAGATCCATTGTTTCCTTGAAAATGATAACCCATGCACACTGACAGAAAATGACAATTAAAACTTCGAAGGCAGCTGTAAAGACTTGACCCTAAGACACACACTTCCTTTGACTGCAAGTGTTATGCTGATTTCTGCTTTTTTGCAAGTCTTTCTTTGCCATGTAGTCATAAAATAACTCATAAACATAATTATATCGTTTGTAATTTTTTCATTTCTCATTTATATCTGTCCCAAAGTGTAGAAATGTTTGTGTTGTTTGGTATGACTGTGTCCTGTTTCTTATCAAACCATTCTTTCTTCATGAGGGACAGCCATACTGTAATAGAACATGAGAAATTAAATAACTATTATAACATCATACAGGCAGTACATGTATCTGACAACAAAAAAAATAACACTGGTAAAAAATGAAATTAATACATGGGCCGGAATTTTTGTATTGATTGCTAACAAAACCGTATGACATAAAGCCATAATTAGTTTCCTATACAAAGCTCCATTGACTTTGTGTGAACGTGATTCAAAAACAATGGTTACTGATGAGGATTGCAGGTATGGCCAAACAAACGGTTGTACTCACACACACAAAATAACAAGTTGTCACAGATTTCAATCTTAGAAAATATACTTGTTCATCATAAAATAAACAGAAATGATAAATGATAATGATAATATAGATTTCATTGTATTTTTGGATGTCTGGATTATGGAAGAAACTTTTAATTCTGCATACTTACATCCAACAAGTGATATATTTGCTATGAAAACAAATTTCACTTTTTCTGGTTGTAGATGAACTCTTCGTATCCACAAAGAACGACACACATGAACCATCATGCAAAAAGTAACAACAGAAACTGTAACTTTGCACTCGAAACAGTCTTTATCTTCAAATTTTTCTCTGTATTTGGTATAAAGAGACTTGTCATTACTTTCTATACTTGAATTTTGAAACTCAGATGTTACATTGCCAGACACTTGCTTGGAGTGTTCAATGCTTCCTTCATCATTTTCTATTATATTATTTTCTGCGGTGTTTTCCTTCATTTCATAGTTAGTCACTTCAGTTTGTTGTCTTCTACTGTCCTTATAACCAAATATTTCCCTCAATTTGTGCCACATCGCTGCAGATTTTTACTACACAAAGTTTACAACACACTGGTACTGAAAAATGCAAAAGCAACATGTATCACTACACTATATTTATAGTTAAACAAATTTTGTAATTCAAAATCTTTTAATACAACATAAAATTTAAGACTAATAAACATGGAGCAGGTGAGAAACTAGCTCAACTAATTGTGCGCAAGGGCCTTTAGCTATATATGACAGTCATCAAACATATATGTAACATCAGATTGTAAAATGGGTAGGTCTTACAATAGAAATATTGAGGCTAGTGAGAAACTGTAGGCATTCCAGTCATTCGCCGGTTGATCGATTTCTGATTTCCATCTTAGATAGACTGTAACAGTTGCATGTTGTAAACAATATGAATATCAAACTATTTTTATTTTGACTTGGGATGAGGTGAGTCAAATTCTTTGTCAATGAACATTTTGAAAATCGTTGCTGTAAAAGTGCTGTCCATGGAAAACTTACAAGTATAAATATATGATACATAATAGATAGATGTAGATATTGCTAAAAGAACCTAGTGTTGAACCGATTTCACATACGTTTAAAATTTTCTTAAGCTATATTTGTAAACCCTTGTGATTTCTATGGTGAAACTTGCAATGATGCAATCGTTTGGAGAATACATGTCCGAACTACGTCTATCCGAATATTTGCAACTCAATAACTTCAGCACGCTTTTTATTAAACAAGAAATGCTTCGACAACTTACTCTAACAAACAAATAAAACAATGTTTTCTTGTATCAAAATAATTCTAAGGCGTATCTATTAAAGAATAGAGTGTATATATCACTTATAACGCATTTGACACTCCGGTCACTGGACAAGTAGCAATGAATAGTTTCTCCATATTCTGTTCACAGTTACGTCCCCTTTTGTTAAGAAAAATATGACTGTATCGTTGTGGAAAAAACACATCTTTGTTTCATTATTTCAGGGTCCGTATATTATGTAATATACGGACCCTGATTATTTAAAAGCTCCACATTATTGATATCTTAGGTGCTATACTGTATGTGTTAATTTTATTTATAAAATCTATAAAATAAATCGACTGGGATCAGGTAGCAGAAACTACCGAGTCAACTAGGTTTCAATTATGCACTTTTTAAAAATAATAGTAATAATACATTTATAGTTGGCAAGGTAAATCAAGCATAAAACTAGAGACAGTTTTTAATGAAAAACCATGTATCCTGACCCCAAAATTATAATGTGCATAACTAGACTTCAAACCGAGGCTTTCAGCGCAGTTTCATGAAAATCCAGGAATGTTTTTGGAGAGGAAATGTACCACTATTATCATTAGCAAATAATGACTTTAAAAAATGCATAATTTAAACCATTGTTGCAATGGTGCTCTTCATTCTGATCACTTTGAAATCCCATAAAAATACAGAAGTTATGGCCTACTGGAGACACCAAGCACAAAGATTACAACTCACCGAACAAGAGCTGTCAGTAGGACAGCACGCTCGACTTTTTAGTGCTTGCCTATAAAACAAAACTTTGACAGTTAAGGGCACACAAGACTTTAACTAGGAATTTTCAAAGTACAAATAAAGAAACATTTTCACAGAGTTATCTTCTCTTGCTTACAGATACATAAGTACTCCCACTTTCAAAGTAAAAGTACTTAACCAATAAAACCTTAAGTCAATAAAGGGCCTTAATTTTTAAAACAAATCCCTAACAGAGTTACCTTCTCTTGCCTACAGATGGGGGCAATGATGTTAACATGCATTCAAAGTTTCAAAGCAATATCTCAAAGGGTAAAGGCAATAAGTGGATTTTACCCATATTCAATGTATTTTCTAAGTAAAAAAGGGGCATAATTCTGTCAAAAACTTTGACAGAGTTATGAACTCTTGTCTGTTGATGTAGGTCATGATGGTTAACAAGTATGGTCAGTTTCAAAGCAATACCTCTTATGGTTTTGAAATAAAGTGAGGTGGTACGAAAAACTTAACCAAGCTCAATACACTTTCTAAGTCAAAAAAGGGCCATAATTCTGTCAAAAACCTTGACAGAGTTATGTACTCTTGTCTGTAGATGGAGCTTATGATGGTAAACAAGTATGGTAAGTTTCAAAGCCATACCTCTAATACTTTTAAAATAAAGTGGGGTGGTACGAAAAACTTCACCAAGGTGTGACACCAACGCCGACGCCGAGGCGAGTAGGATAGCTCCCCTTTTCTTCGAAAAGTCGAGCTAAAAATGCCTACCTAAAATTTAAATTCAGGCTGTCGATTTTCTGCTGTTACTGCAGCACTGTTGAAACAAAACAAACTCCTAGGGCAATACGCCATGTTACTGTAGTTAACATTTCTGGAAAAAATCAAAACTTTACTTCTTTTGTATATCCTGAACACAGAGGCAATGACAAAATCTGAAAACTCTCTCTTCCTAAAGGACAACTAGAAATCATTCCATAAATGAAAAATATATTTATTATCATTTACTAATAGCAGTAAATTTAAAGTAAAATTTACTAATTTGTTTTTCACACAATATCCAACTGACTGTTCATATAGAATTTATGCAGAACAATTCTGTTACATGTATGTTCACGTGTTCACTGCGACTGCACTCCAAATTCTTAGTAAATTTTAATTTTTTGGTAAAATCAATATATATTCAATTTGTCAACATCAAGATTATTTTCTTTGTGTAAGAGCTAAAAATAAAGGTAGAAAAAAAATATTTACCCGAGCCAGGTTTTGAACTCGGATCTTTGCGCTTACAAAAAATTTACAGGGGCTTAACCTACTACACTACGGAGTCAGCTGATTTGATGCGAGTTAAAAATATGCTATTTCCGATATACTTTTGTACATTTTATATGTTTCTTAATTATGCAACGGAAGGACACATACGTATATCTGTCAAAGGTATATTACAAATATACGGTCAATGGCATTTTTATTACATGATAGCATTACTTAGGAAGTACCTGATGAGAAATCTGTCTGGCTGAAGTTTGGACATAAAAACACACCGGACCAGATAGAGGAAGAGTCAGGTAAAACGCCAGTACGAACAGAACTGGTCGGACATGTTAACGATTCATTTAGGCATAGAGTCAGGCTTTAGCGATATAACTTGGCTCGAAATATAGAGTTAAAATGTTGAACAGAAATTGTACAAATAGACTATGTTAGAACTAGTAGACAAAATGAGAGACTATGATTTATAAATACTATGTTATTAAAACTGTGGAGAACTAAAGAAATCTATGTGTGTGTTATTAATGAGCCCAGAGGTAAATGACGTTACAATACTCATAGATAAAAACTGTTTAATTTACACCTAAACAGTACTGATGCATGCATTTCTTTTGTATTTATATCACTTGTTCATGAAAAGATGTTGCAAGAAAATGCTTCTTTTGCATGTTTTGTTACAAATATCGATGAAAAAGAATGTGCTATTTTTCTATTTAAAATGCCATCCTATACAAATAATGGTCATTTTTACAGGTATTAAACACATCTTTCTTATCACCCCCACTCTGTGTAAGATGACTTACATGAATTACTTGTGACATAGAAAAAGTTTCTTCCATGAGATACTTGGTTCAGATGGAAATATCAATCACTGAGGGTAACTGTTTTTGGGGAACGAGGGTCCGCCTCTCATGTGCTCGGAACTATACAGCTGACTCAAAAGATACAAACCTGCAGATCAACTGAGACTGTTTTAATATTCTGTCTATACCAGTATATTGCAATACAGAGCCGGGCCGTTATGTGCTGCGGTACGAATTCCCGTTTCGCAATATTCAGAGTTAAATGAACTACTTACCTTACACATTTCTATGCATATAAATAAATCAGAAAAATAAGATCATGTATGACCATCTTTGCCACTCTTTGTTTACAAATTATATAATATATTGACCATAAGTCAAGTGAGCTTTTAATATGGATTTTCAGAATCAATTGTGATCAACCTGTGGCACTGTATTTATGGAAGTAATTTGGTTTTATTCTATTTTCCCAGCTTTTCTGTATCATCAATATATCGCAATATGTATTGCAATATGGTTTGGCTGTATCACAATATAGCGCAATACACGTTTGACCGTATCGTTGCACCCGTAGTATGTAATTATGTATTTTACCGTTAGTACATGCCAGGTGTATAGCACCCATACATGGGACCTCAGTTTTTGTCTCAGCCAAAAGACTGTTAGTAATTTTAGTTGGTCAACCATGGGAATCGAACCCGCTACCTCAAGATTACACTTTTAAGTCTTGTGCTCTACGGATTGAGCTAACTGGGCTGACCCAGTAGAGCTGTCATAACTAACTCGTATATAATACTGAGTCTCAAATAAATAACTAAATAACCAATCAAATAAACTCTTAATAAAAGCAGCCAATAGACTAGTTTCTAACAAAATGTGACTTATGAACTTCAAAAGGTATTGCCGAAAAGAACAAACAGTACTATGAAACAGTAGAAAATTAGTTAATTACATGTAAATGTTTTAATATATGTAATTACAATATACCGCTTACACATCACGTTATAAGTAGGTGAGAACTTAATCTAGATACTGAAAGATCAGGGTTTCTCTTAGACCTCAGAATTAAAAGTTCTGCCTATTATTTTCGGAGTTACAGCCCTTTAATAGTTACTTTTTCTTGTGTAGAAGATATTTGGAAAGACTATTGAATGGGAATATAATTCAATAAATTAATATTTCATGATATTGATATAGGACTTCATTGACAAAGAAGAATAACTCTAGTTTCATTATTTTCCTGTGCAGAGCATAGCACAAAAACTATGGTAATTTCAGGTCACTTGATTCCCATTTATAAGCTTAATTATAGGGAAACTTTCAAAAATCTTGTCTAAAACCACAAGGCCTGGTATTTGAAATGAAGCATTGCGTAGTAGACTGCTACGTAGATTGTTCCAATCAGGACCCCAGGTCATATTTGTACCCTGTCTGCAACACCATTATAACAAGTGGTAGCCAGGTGAGCGATATATATAAAGGGCCATCTTGGCTCTCTGTTTTAATTAATGATACTAAACCATTGGTGAATGTATTACAATAAATTGCCATTATCACATGGAAGGGTGTTATCACTTTAATTATAAGAATGGTATATAGCAGCAAAAATGATCTTATAATTATAATGGTTGATTTCAAATCTGTTTGAAATGTGCTCAGAAAGAAGGTGCCTCATAAGTCAGAAATGGCTAGCCTTTAAGTAGTCTAAAGTATTTGGACAAAAAATCATTTCAGCCACTAGTAAGATTTGACAAAAGATTGCAATTAAGTTGTAGTATTTTTAAAGATATTTCATTGTACTTCCGTTTTCACATGATTATATTATTGAAGCTTAGTAATTTCCTAAAAAATAATGATGTGCTGGCAGTTGTTTTAAAATCTTATGCAAAGACAATGTTTTATAAATAGCTTAAAAGTTGATCTACCAAACAACATTCTTTAATTTTATTTTAAGAATTTAAGTGGATTCTTGCCAGATATAATACTTAAATGTAATAATAAAATTATGGTAATTTCAGGTATTTACCTGAAATAAGGACTAAAAGTGTTGTATATCTAACTAAGTATATGATTCTAAATCATTGTTTGTCTATATATACACAAAACGTACAAGAAAGTTCTCTTAGGCTGATCTTTTAGGCAAACAGTCAAGAATTCTTTAAAAGCTTTTTGAGTATAGGCTAGTCTTCATTTTGATGCATTTAAAAGGAAAAATAAATTAGCTGACCAACTGATTTATTGTAGTAAAGTTTCAAAATGAATATTATCCTATTTAGAGTTCGAAGTCATGTATAGGTTAGAGTTCATTTTGATGCATTTATGAAAATAAATTGGTCAGACATGACACTTGCTCATTAAGTGTTCATTTAGTGTTTTAAATTTGTTTTTGTAAATCAGCAGTATTCCCCTATTTACTGACTCTGACTATTATTGTTGTTTTACGCACGCTTAAGTGCAGTAAATAACTGTGCTGCATTTGGACAAAAAATAATTTCAACAATTGCAGTAAATAACTGTGCTGCATTTGGACAAAAAATAATTTCAACAATTGCAGTAAATAACTGTGCTGCATTTGGACAAAAAATAATTTCAACAATATTTTTTGTTAATTAGCATTATTCCCCTATTTACTGACCCTGTATATACTTATTGATTAGTGCAGCCAATACTGTGCTGTGAATTTGGACACAAAATCATTTTAAATACTATATTTTACTACAGTAGTATTAATGTAACTTGTATATAATTATAATCACTAACTCTTAATGTGAAAAAGTTATCAGTTTCTATCAGTGTAAAAGTACTGGTCCTTCCCAGTTCAACATTGCTTGTCTGTAAATAACTGAAATGCTGAGGGTAAACCCAAAGAACATAGATACCCCAGCTTGTCACCTTTTTCTAGATAAAAGCAGATTTCCATAGAATGACCACATTAACAAAACTTTTCCAGCTTGATGTAATGTACATAAAAATTTGGGCCTTTAATTTAAACCTGCTGCAAAATCACCATATGGAACACCTCTATTTTTATTAAGTCAAGGGCAATAACTCCGCTGTTACCACCCTGATGAAAAAACAAAACCAGGTGCAAAACTAATCATCTCAAGTAACACTTGTGTAAGGTTTGGTGACTCTGTGTCAATTACATTTAGTTAAGGAGCAGTCATGCCATATAGAATGCCTTAATTTTGACTAAGTTAAGGTCCCTAACTCTGGTGTTACTGGTCCAATATAAAAATCAAAACCCAGGTGCACAACTTCTCATATTCCAATGAATATTTGTATAGTTTGGTGACTCTTTGAGAATAATTATACTAAAGGAGCAGTGCCTGCCACACACTACTGGCACTATGCCATATAGAAATTAATTGCCTTAATTTTTACTAAGTCAAGGGTCATAACTCTGGTATTACTCTTGTCCATTTTAAAAACTAAAACCCAGGTACACAACTTCTCATCCCAATAAACATTTGACTGAAGTCTGGTGATATCAATAGACCCTAGGTCACTTAGTATGTGCCACAAGATGGCCATTATGGCTCTTTGATTAATAATATTATCTATTTGACAAACTTCCAGCAGTTGGATTTTAATTGAATTCTTTCTGGTTAAAGGTAATTAATTTCTATTGGTGATGATTCATATTTTGGTTTCACAGAATCACATGATTGCTATATAAATAGGAGTCAGTCAGAGCCTATTAAACCAAAAGTACAAATACTTAAACCAAAAGTAGAAATACGATAGAAAAGTCTGTTCTAAATATACATCCTGTATCAGTTTTATACTTGTAATGGTATTCATTTACGCAGTATTTGCTAGGGCAGTGATCTGTGCTTTGCAATTAAAAGTTGTTTTACTCAAGGTGCTCTGTTATTATTGTTGTTGTATACAACCCATAGTGTATTTAAGCTGAAAATAATACAAATCATCTGTTTTTTTGCACAAGCTGCAAAATTATGGTTGGTGAAAAGGAGTTGAAATGCCTGGGAAGGATGAGGGTACGTTCTTTTTTTTTAAAACATAATTTACAGTATATTTTTTCTGCTTCATTTAAAATACATTTCTGATAATGTCTTGTTTTTCCATCTCACACCTCTCATTTTGTCTGTAATTCTGTCTGTCTGTCATTTGGTCAGTGTTTTTTCTGTTTGTATATCTGCTGTTTTTTAACTGTCTGTATTTGTGCCTGTTTGTCTGTCTGCATTTCTGTCTGCACAGGTCTGAGTCGTAACCAAGCTATGAGAACAATAGACTAAGGGAATTACTACTCTTTTGTTTTATGGCCATCTGTTTGTCTGTCTATATATACAGAACTGTAAATCATGCAGATATCTCAAAATGTGTCCAAGCTAGGTTTATGAAACTTTGCATGTGTATAGAGTGGCTGGCATTAAGAAGATAATTATGCACATTATTTAAATTTTATTAGTTCGTCTGATTTTTAGCTAACTTGGCTTTGCCAGGGTGAGCTTTTAGAATGGATGATTGTCTGTCAACCGTCGTCCTTCATCCGTCGTCCGTCAGCATTTTGATTCAAACGACATCTCCTCTGAAACCACTGGGCCAATGTTGATGAAACTATGCAGGGATGTCCCTTGCATGAAGCTCTACCAAAATCATTAAAAAAAATCCATTCCATGCAGAACTCTAGTTGCTATGACAAAAAATAGGAAAAACTTTAAAAATCTTCTCTGAAACCACAAGGCCTATTTGGCATGTAGCATTGTCTAGTGGACCACTACCAAGATTGTTCAAATTCTGACCCCAAGATCAAAATTGACCCCGCCCAGGGGTCACTTAGGTTTACAAAGGCCTTAAAAAATCTTCTTCCCTGAAACCAATGGACCTAGAGCCTAGATATTTAGCATGTAGCATTGCCTAGTAGACCTCTTCAAAGTTTGTTTAAATTATTCCCTTGGGGTCAATATTGGCCCCACCCAGGGGGTCACTTGTTTTACAAAGACATATATAGGAAAACCTATATTGGTATGTAACATTGTCTAGTGGTCTTCCACCTACTTTGTTCAAATCATGCCTCTTGGGTCAAAATTTACTACACCCACCAGGCCACCAGGCAGGTGAGCCATTTAGGGCAATCATGGCCCTCTTGTTTTTTTTTTTAAATGACGGGCTATTGTCGTCACATGATTGTCGTCTTTGTCGTTGGCATTGGTTAAGTTTTGCATTTAGGTCGCTTACATGGAAACTATCATAGCTTTCACTATGAAGCTTGGAAAACTTGTATACCCTTCTTCACATTGTATGCTAAAGATGTTGAGTGTTACCAGCTTTTTGGGGTAAAATTGGAAATTTGATGGATTTTGGTCGATGTTGACAATTGGACATAGCTTCTTCATTTTTTGTTAGATTGATTTCAAATTATTCACAAACAATGGATAATGTCCTTCAACATATCAAATGGGTTTTTGAGTCATACATTTGGGGGAGGTGGGAATACTTAGTATTTTTGGACTTGGGCATTTTTAGCTTGTCTGATTTTTAGCTCGACTTTTCTATGAAAAGGGGAGCTATCCTACTCGCCCCGGCGTCGGCGTTGGCGTCACACCTTGGTTAAGTTTTTCGTACCACCCCACTTTATTTCAAAAGTATTAGAGGTATGGCTTTGAAACTTACCATACTTGTTTACCATCATAACCTCCATCTACAGACAAGAGTACATAACTCTGTCAATGTTTTTGACAGAATTATGGCCCTTTTTTTACTTAGAAAGTGTATTGAGCTTGGTTAAGTTTTTCGTACCACCTCACTTTATTTTAAAACCATTGGAGGTATTGCTTTGAAACTAACCATACTTGTTTACCATCACGACCTTCATCAACAGACAAGAGGACATAACTCTGTCAAGGTTTTTGACAGAATTATGCCCCTTTTTGACTTAGAAAATACATTGAATATGGGTAAAATCCACTTATTGCCTTAACCCTTTGAGATATTGCTTTGAAACTTTTAATGCTATTTCACATCATTACCCCCATCTGTATGCAAGAGAAGGTAACTCTGTCAGGGATTTATTTTAAAAATTAAGGCCTTTTATCGACTTAGAATCTTGGTTAAGTTTTTCGTACCAGTCCACTTTTTGACTGAACTGTTTGAGATATTAATTTGAAAGTTGGAATACTTGTTTACCATCATGATTCCCAAACATGGGCAGGAGAAGGTAATTCTGTCAAGGATTTTATTTGAATTATGGCCCTTTTTGACTTAGAAACTCAGTTAAAATTTTCATTCTTGTCCACTTGTTAACTTAACCATTTGAGATATTACTTTGAAAGTTGGAGCACTTATGTACCATCGCAAGACCTATCTGTAAGCAAAAGAAGATAACTCTGTGAAAAATTTTCTTGATTTGTACTTAGAAATTCCTGGTTAAAGTCTTGTGTGCCCTTAACTGTCAAAGTTTTGTTTTATTGGCAAGCACTAAAAAGTCGAGCACGCTGTCCTACTGACAGCTCTTGTTTATGTTTTGGGAGTAGCTATAAGAAAATTTATAGTTTTTCAATATAATTCTTGGATAATTTAATTCAATGCAGTTATCAAACCCATGTATTCTTGTCATGTTTTAGATGACTTAAATGCCTAGTACTAAAATATTAGCCTTTGACTTCTAACTGCACTTGGAATTAGTGAATAAACTTTGTGTTTTACTAGCCAATGATATAAATGTTGTTTTAAGATAATCAGGTAAACTGATATCGAAAATAAGCTTTTAGGCCAACCCGATAAAAGCTCTGCAAAAAGGAATAAGTCAAAACAAATGATATAATTTGACTGAATTTCACCGATTTAACCAAATTGTCTGAGGTTTAACCTTGGTGTATAACATACTCACTAATTCTTGGAAATATGAAAAATGAAAAACATGGGTAAGATTTGTGCTTATTAAAATTTCTACAATATAATGACCCGTTACTGGCGGACCTCAGTGGGTCAAACTACTGATACCTCAAACTAAAATTGACGGTCCTTATGAGTTCGAAAAGAGGTTTGACTGTATAAGACTTGATCCTGCAGTAACACTGACGAAGTGCTCATTGCGAGCTAATGTGACCGTGTGTTGTCAGTCATCTGTTGGTGTGCATCACATAATAGTTGCCAGTGCTAAAAATAGAAAACCTTCAAACAACATCTCTTTTTTAACCGCTGGGCCAGTCTCAACCAAACTTCACTGGATTGATTCTCAAGAGAGTCCTCTACCAAAATTGCTCAAACATTATACAAAGATAGAGATTGTGTTTCAGGCAAGTGCATTGTGCAAGAATTATATCTTCTTTTTTCTGATTTATCTTATTATTCTACGTTTTTATTTTTCTAGTATGCAACATTGTTCTAAAACTATAATGCAAAAATATTCTGCAACCAAAGGCATGCAGTGTAGACTTGTTCAGTGAGCTCAAGTTTACTGTAACTTTCTCAGAGTACAGGTATAAATATTTATGGTATGTTTAATATGGCATTGACATGTTTGGCTGCTTACCTGTGATGAATCTAAATGCAAAAAATATTTTTCAATATTTATATTTTTAGCTCACCTGGGCATAAAAATAGGGTGAGCTATAATGATGAACATTTGTTCAGCATCTGTCTTTCTGGCACCAGCCTGTACTTGGCATTAAGCACTCTAGAGGTGACAGTTTAAACCAAGCCTTTAGTTGGTGAGAGGCTGTTAATTAATATAAAATTTCAGACAAGTTCAATACCAGGTCATCAAGAAAAACAAGAAAATTATAACTTAGAAGTTATATGTGACTATTAGGTTGGTGGAGTACATGCTGCGTACCTGTCCAAACAGTAGTACACAGGGATGTGCAAATCCTGTATTCCACTTGTCTCACATGGGACTTTTTGCCAGCGCACAAGTGGAATTTTCTGTCTGGCACACTGAAATTTGGAGGGAAAAAAAGAAAAACAAATAAAATGGCCTGTTTCACCACATTGAGACCCTCTTGATCTATTTGCAGCATTGGGAAAACCAATAATTTGTCTAAATTTACCTCATTACAGCATCATCATCATCATGGCACTGTTGAAAAAGTTTTCAATACAGTTCAATTCAAATTTGTTCAGACATAAGATCAAGTACATAATATTTTTTTAAATGTTACACAGACATTTAAAGTACAGACAATTGATGCTAAGAATTTGTCATAAAAATAACTAGCAAGATAGAATTACCATTGCATAGTATGTGCCATTAAATAAATAAACAAATACATTAAAAATATTACGCTTGATCTTATGACCTAGGATGTCATAAGAGATAAAAATTTAATGTCATCCAATTAGGTCAAAAGGAAATGCCATAAACTCTATACTACCATAAATCATGATGCAATTATGTTTCTCTAGGTCAAGTCCAGATGTTATTTTTATCCAAGAGTATTACATGTTGATAAAATTGGTCAACAGACTGATGCCAAAGTATTGTTAATTTAGTAAGTATGAGTCAAATTTTGCAAAAGAAATATACCTGAAAGTGTGACTGTATGTTTTTGTGCCAAATCTTTTGTGAACTTTAGTCTGTATGTTGTTAAACACACACTTTTATATAGCTTTCTGTAAACACAAATTTTGTATTCTTTGTTTGCCTTTTTTTGGTCACAGTTATGTAAGTGATCATAGTAACTTGCAAATCGACTAGGTCCTTGACTTTACATTTTGATAATAAAACTGTTAGTGAGTATATGAAGGGAGGGGTGCAACTTATTCCAAAATTTGAAAGAATAGCATTATGTCACAATAGTGCATTTGGGGTACTGTATAATATTATATTTTTAACTACTGGTACATTACGAAGGTTGAAACTTCTGAAATTCACTAGTCTGAAAAAACAGTAATAGCAAACACTATCACACTATTCATGGAAAAAGTAGAAACAGTTATTTTGCTCAATGTTGCTGTATTCTTTTACTATCATCATATTTGAGGTAAATTGTTAAGGCAGACTTGATCAACTAATAGGAAAGTGTCAATTTTGTCAAATTTTGACAGAACCAGTACTTAACTCCAATAGGCATTATGATTGAGGAAATGTGGCTGATTTCAAAATGATTGTGCTCATTAATACATGTATTGTGATCAGGTTGGATGAATTTCGGACAGAGCCTTTCCATTGGCTGGAGAACTGACAGTAGGAATGTGATAAAAAAGAAATTCCTAGATCACAATTGTAAGACTGTATGTCCAGTGACTCAGTATCTGGGATTACCTGGCAGGTTGTGAAATTTTCAAGAACATTGTGATAAGCTTTAATTATGATTGGATAAAATATTGTTTTAAGATACAGCCCATAGAACCTTCAGCAAGTGAAGGGCCATTACTCCAGGGTGTACCGGTTTAGAGTGCTGATGTTAGTTTGTTGGGCGTCTCAAACAGCATGAAAGGCACAGTTTATCATATCCTTTTCTAGAGACATAGTGTTTATTATCACCTTTATAAATGCACACTCTGGTGTAAGCTTCTAGTCAAAATGAGTAGGCAAAATGTATAAACACATTTATTGTAAATATATTCTTTATAGTAAGGTCAGAGTTACACAAAAGTATCCAGCTGTTTAACATGTAATTCAATCATACAGACCATTATATAGAGTGCAGAGTTTATACTGTTTCAGCTCCTGTTTTGTAATAAGAATTTCAATGTAAGATTTATATCAAATGAATATAATATTACTGAGTGTATTGTGTGTGAAATGTATTGAATGAGATTATGTCATCTGCAAAGAAAGTTCATCTGATGCAGCTAGTCCTATTTCTGAATATCTCAACCTGTTTAATTATTTTTCAGTGTCAGCAGTAACAGGCAATAAACACTTGGCAAACTTGTAATATCCACATGACACATTGCATTGTTTCTTTTTTCAGGCTGAATGTAAATACTGCTGGCACAAGACTGGTTTTGGAAAAACAACTCACTTCTAGTAAGTAACAGTTTGTATCTGATTCAAATACATGTGCTGCTACATTAACAATCAGACCAGATGGTGGACTGTTACACTTAAGGATTGCTCATGAGTGCGCTTCAGAGACAAGAAATCAAGTCAAACTGAAAGTTACAATAATCTTTGCAGCTGGGTTATAAACTTGTGATAGGATGAGTGGTGTGTCATATACACTGAACTAAATTTCTAAACGTCCACTTTATAACATTCAGTTATAAGAAAAGTAGTTTGTGTAACAACTTAAAATTTAGAACTTCAGAGTTATACATACATAGTGCTCTATCGAATTTTACCCCCAAAAAAGACATTTTATTGTCACGGTTGACCGCGTGAGACAATGACTATGATTAACGACTTCTGGCAATATTACGTTGTTACACAAAATACTTTTCTTATAACTGTCAGAATGTTATAAAATGGACGTTTAGAAATTCGGTTCAGTGTATTGTAATATAGCAGAAGTAAAGTTCTCAGTCTAGGATTGGCTAGGAATAGATAAATGTGGTTACATCAGGCAAATGGCTCCTTGATATCATGATGTTTTGATGTGAAACAAATAAATCCCAAGGTCATGTTAATACATGTATCACTTTCTGCATTCACTGATAGAAGACAATTTCAGCTCAGAAAGATGAATGAAATGATAGTGTCTGTACTTCTGCATGATTGAAATTTGAAAATGTTCAGAAAACTCCTGTATAAAGTTAGATTTGGAAACTGTTTTTCACCAGCCACTAGTTGATAGAGAATTGATCAAATTTGGTACATTGTATTTTACAGCTGCAGTGCCTTCCAGTATTGTTGCGGAGATAAATGCTGCGAAAATATTGATGAGTTCTACAAGCTCTGGTATTTCTGGTAAGACTCAATTCCTGTTTCCACAATCAGTGATGCAGCTGCAGAAACTAAATGTAATCAATTCTAATTTGAAATGTGTTCTTGAAACAATCAAAAAAATACAAATGCACAAAAAAGTTTGAAATGACTCAACATTCAGAGAAAATACCAAGACTCATTAGATATTATCGAACAAACCACATATATGTTTCTTGTCTGAAAATGTCAGAAACTTGATAGTTAATGCATTAAGTAAGGCCCTATACTGTTACATTTTAATTGTTTTTTAGCTCACCTGAGCACGGAAGTGCTCAAAGGTGAGCTATTGTGATCGCCTGGTGTCTATTGTCTGTCTGTTGTCTGTCTGTCGGACCACATTTAATCTTGTGTATGCAATAGGGGCTGCATTTTCTATTGGATTTTCATGAAACTTTGTCAGTATGATTGTCTTGATGATATTGAGGTTGAGTATGAATAAGAGTATTCTGAGGTCAAAAACTAAGTACCTTGGATAAAAACCTTGTGTATGCCATACAGTGGATGTTTATAATATACAAATTGGTCAAAAGGTTTGCCTTGCCAAGGTCAAACAGAATATTTGTGTTTATGATATTTAGTTTAGAGTTGAAGATTGCTCACATATTGTCATAAGTTGCAGGTGAGCGATATAGGGCCATCTTGGTCCTCTTGTTGTTTTTTATACCAATTTGTTTGAATTAGATTGCAAAACAAGTTCACTCAACTTATATAAGACTCCTGATTGAACTAATCACAGCGTTTTTCATTCCTTGTGCCTGTTTATAGCTGGGTGGACTGAGGCAGGGTGAAGCATCAGGTGTCTTGCCTAAGGACACAACTCAAAGTTAATGGCCTGATCAGAGATTGAACCTTGGTCTTCTGGATTACGAAGTGAACGTCATAAGCACTACACCTGTGACACAAGCTGACCATGTTTCCAATCATTTGCAGGTTGTGTGTTTTAATCCTCATATTATCAGCATGTATTGCATTTTACTGGTTACGTCGGCGCTATATGATGACGCAGTTGTTCATTCAAACTCCTACTGAAAGAACAAGGCCTAGATCTAGAAGAAGACGCTCTGGTAGATGCTACAGGCAGCTTACAGGTAAACAGTTGTCAAGTCGTTAATATAAAACAATTTAGGAAACTACTGTTAATTCACAATGTCCTGAAAAAAAATTAGAAAAGAATACTTGGTTATGTTGAGAAGAATGTTTGTGTAATCTAGTTTGTATGGAACAAAATTAATGTTCATCATTCACAATCAATGGTTTATAATAAAATCTACCTTGAAGCTCTTGTGAAAGATTAGAAGTGTAGCATAGGGTAGTATGTATGTAAATAAATATCATTTCAGAAGATACTAAAAAAACCAGTTGTATCTCATTCAATATATTCAAGGGGATACATGTATTATGTTTGGAGAAAGAATATTTTTCTTTTCAGCAATATGTAACTATTTCACATAGAAACTGAACTATGTATGTTTTAAGTACATGTCACAAAGAAGAAAACCCATATTAACTGTGATTTGTTTTTACTTATTTGAAGGACCCTACAAGTACATTTGTATTACGTTATCAATGTTTTCTGACAGAGAAATATAATCAAACCCTGTTTGCTTTATCTCAGGTATATTTATTAGATTAGTGAATGTCGGGAAACACTTCAATTTTTTGTTTCTGTCATATAACTCAGTTAGCTATAGCAATATCAAAATCAAACTTGGTCAGTAGTTAGCTGATGTAGAGTGCTATGAATTGATTATAGTACTTTATCAATCATTTTGATGTTTCAGGAGATTCAAACATTACACCACCAGCTGTCATCATACCTGACTCGGTGATAACGGCCCCACCACCGTATCTTGGTGAGAATACTGGATGTCCACACCCAGGACCGCCACCTTACACCCTGGGTTCGGGTAGTTCAATAAACTCTACTACACTACCTAGATTTCCACCGCCCTATAGTCAGATCGAGAAACTACCACCGCCTAATTATTCAAGCACAGATGAGATTGTTGTGTTAGATATGGGAAGTTGTAAGAAACATTGCGAGAAACCTGACGATGGTGTTAGCTGATGCAGGGAATGTATCTAGTGTTTGTACACCATGTCGTCTTGTGATAGAAACTCACATGTTTATCAAAAGAAAAACATGCAACGATTCTCTAGCCGAGTATGATACTTCCTGCCTATTGATATACACATGTACAGGGTCCTCCGTTGCCTGCTTTTATCATTTATAATACATAGCTCTTAATACCAGCTCAATGTTTATTTGCCAGCAAATCATGATTTTAGAAAAAGGACAAAGTCTGTTCTATGCATGTCTTCATTCTATGTTCGGTGAAAAAGGACACACATTTTTTTTCTGCATGCTAGAAAATCATGTTCAGTGAAAAGGGACGCTGTCAGATTTTTGTATGCCTGAATCATGTTCAATGAGGAAGGACACAGTCCCCTTCAGAAATGATAGAGAATCATTATTGTAGTAAACAGCATTCATATTTAATGTGTAGATATATCAAAATGGTGTTGTTAAATTGATCTTAAATTTAAAAAGAACTTATGAATCAGCATAATTTACATGTAGCAATAGCTCTGATCATAATGAAAGGGTAAATTTTATTGATAGGGTAAGATGAAGCACCCATTTGTTACATACTTAAATTTTAAACCGTTTTCAAAGTGAAATATTTAGCAGGATAATATTTAGGCCTAAGATTACATGAAAAGAATGTGTTAAGTTTGTTATTTTGTGTCAGGTGAGCCGACTTTAATTTATAATGTTTAATAGTTTACATGTTTTGTTTTTAACTGACAATGGAAGCTTCTTCTATGTACAGTAACTTTCTTTTCGCTCTAAGAAATATTGCTGAAAGGTTCAATTTGTGCTTATAGTGTTGGAAAATTTCAGTGGTAATTTTTTGTAATGTCTTTGAACTGTTTCAATGCAGTATATCCAGATATGTTTATTGAAACTGTATCCTAAATACTTTTGAATCCCACTTACTTGGTTAAGATAAACCATGATGAAAATGTGCTAAGGAATTGGAAATAGGAAGTATTTTAGGCAGGTAATGAAGATGTGTAAAGAGGGACTTAGCCATGCTTAACTCTTAAATTAAATGATTCACCTGAATTTTTTGTAAAACCGTTTTTGGTAAAATTAAAAAATGTTTTTTATTGTAAGTGAAAATTTCCAGCCTTGTTGGTCTATCAGTGAACGCAGTCCATTCAGAGTTTGCTTAGTACATGAACGGATGTAAGATGCTTAGCATTGTATGAAAATCTCAAAATCCTTATTCAAGTTTTATTAACATTTTCAGACACAGCTGTCATATAAACATGCTTTTACTCTCTCTTATCATAGCTTATACCCTAAAGATTTGTCTGTGATTTTATTTTTACCTCCCGGTATGTTAATCATATTTTAATCAGTGTTACAATATTCTAATTGAGAGTATGTTAATGTAAAAGTTGTTTAATTGCAGTAAATACTAGTATATGGAACATTTTTGGGGGCAATATTTGTACCTGTTATATTTCACATGTCTGTCAACATACTGTTATACAGTTGCATCATTTACATGTACATGTATCATCAAAATTTATACTTACATTAAAACACCCTTAAGTTTCATGTTGTTAATTGAATACAGTACAATGATTGAAATCATTATAGAAATTGGAACAGTTGAAATAGAGAGCAAACTTTGATGTCCTCACACTGAGAGGGAGAAATTGTCACCATGTTTGCTCTTTCTGATGAGCAAAATTTACCTGACTCTTACCTTGGTAGGCTAAATATTTTCTGCTCAAAAAAAAGAGTACTGATGAATGCTGATTGAATTAAGCTGTATGTGAAGTTTGAACAAGGGACAGTGACCCTGCAATTAAAAGAATGCACTATACAGTAGGTTTCAATAAAGCAGGAGTTTGGCACTATAGGGCTTTGGTAAAAGAAGTTTGAGGGGTCTATTAGGTTTAAGGCTTTGATTTCACATTGTTTGATTAGAAAAGTGATATGGACAGGAATATTTGATCAGGTTAGAGCCACC